>JAPYYJ010001865.1:0-13604 GCA_028533885.1 Nasua narica | reverse complement strand
GGGCTAATCTGTGTTCTTCCTTCCAAGGTGGATCGAATGTCTTTCCCTTGCGGCTGCACTAAAGAAGGATGTAGTAACACAGCAGGTAGAATTGAATTTAATCCGATCCGTGTCCGGACTCACTTTTTGCACACAATAATGAAGCTTGAACTGGAGAAAAACCGGGAGCAGCAGATCCCCACGCTGAACGGCTGCCACAGTGAGATAAGCGCTCACAGTAGCTCCATGGGCCCCGTGGCACACTCCGTGGAGTATTCCATCGCAGACAATTTCGAGATTGAAACGGAGCCCCAGGCGGCGGTGCTGCACCTGCAGTCGGCCGAGGAATTAGATTGCCAAGGAGAGGAGGAGGAGGAGGAGGAGGACGGCAGCAGCTTCTGCAGCGGGGTCACGGATTCCAGCACGCAGAGCCTGGCGCCTAGTGAGTCAGACGAGGAGGAGGAAGAGGAGGAGGAGGAGGAAGAGGAGGAGGAGGACGACGACGACGACGACGAGAAAGGGGACAGCTTCGTGGAAGGTTTGGGTCCCCATGCGGAAGTCGTCCCTCTCCCTTCCGTCCTTTGTTATTCCGACGGCACGGCCGTCCACGAGAGCCACGCGAAGAATGCTTCTTTTTATGCCAACTCTTCGACTCTGTATTACCAAATCGATAGCCACATTCCGGGCACGCCTAGCCAGATCTCTGAGAGCTATTCCGAAAGAGATCCCGTGAAAAGCGGTACCCTCTCGCTGGTGCCTTACACCATGACCCCGGAACAGTTCGTTGACTATGCCCGCCAAGCCGAAGAGGCCTACGGCGCCTCCCACTACCCGGCTGCCAACCCCTCTGTCATCGTCTGTTGCTCCTCGGCGGAAAATGACAGCGGCGTGCCCTGCAATAGCTTATATCCCGAGCACAGGTCCAATCACCCTCAAGTGGAATTTCACTCCTACTTGAAAGGCCCCTCCCAGGAAGGGTTTGTCTCCACGTTGAATGGTGACAGTCGCATGTCCGAGCACCCTGCGGAAAATTCTTTGAGTCTGGCAGAAAAGAGCAGATTGCACGAAGAGTGCATCAAATCACCCGTGGTTGAGACGGTCCCCGTTTAGTAGCTTAAATGCATCTAGGACCGCCTCTTCTCTCATTTAAAGCACTGTATTTCATGGCATTTCCTGGGCCCCCGCGGTGGTTTTAACTGAGGACCAAGAAAACCCCGGACTGTGGTGAATCTTCCAGACTGTATTTTGTTTTCTCCTTTCTAGCTGCGTGACCGTGGCATTGCACAAATACAGTCTCTATGAGGATTTTAAAAGATTTCCGACTGTTTTGATAGAAAAATGCTAATTTTAAAAAAGCCTATCTCACAGTTGCCTACCTGTCAAACTGTGTGAAACCTCTCAAGCTGTGCGGATCAGAGCTCCAAGTTTTGGATTATCGGGCCTGTGCAAGATTGTTAACTAAGACTGGGAAAGAATAAGATTTAGAGTCCTAATTTTCGATAAATCTGAAGATGACGGTGACTTTTTAATGTAAAAGTAATTATTGTAAGAAAAAGATTTAACCGTTCCATGTGTATTTTATTTATGGTAGTTAGAAGTCACGTTTTGATGAAAATGAACAGCAGCATGTTCTTTTAAGCTGAAGACGCATAGTTAGTAACACCGAGCATGCCCACATGGATTGCCTCTGGAATCCATTCACGTTTTTATGATCATGACTGATCAGATTTGCAAATACTTTCTTAAGGGTGAAATAGGCCTATTTTTGCTATTTTGGACAAATAAATGAGTCTATATGTGCAGGTCCTTACCCAGTTTTCTCTAAAGTTAAGAGTTAGGACAATCCTCTGGTGAGGGTCTAGTCATTGCCCTCCCTCAGTTGACTCCAGAGACGGAGGTAGAAGGAATTGCCTTTCTTTTTTAAACAGCATCATCTTGGTTCTTAGCTTGGACAGCACCTTTAAACTCTACTCCCCTACATCCAAATGCACTTTAGTGCCCCTTCATGGTACCTTGTGAGGGGTGGGGACTGAGAACCCTTTGAGATGAAAAATTAAAAAAAAAAAAAATTTTTTTTTAAAAATCTGTAACTAGTATAAGGTTCATATAATTACTATAGAGGAATCATCCGATGATACTTTATGAAGGAAAAATGACCTATTTTCCTTCGCCACTCTGAAGACCTAACTTGGTAAAAGCAGAGGAGGCAGAGGAAACCTCGAAGAGACACATCCTCAGCGACCAGCCTTTTCTACAGCGTGATCAATCCATCTCTACAAAATGAATATATAAGGAGATTTCCTTTTAGTGACTAGCTGATTGAAGGGGGGGCCTCTACCCAAATACTCAACTAGGCCTTACTTTTCTGAAGCGTTTTGATTTCTCTTGCCTGGGACAATTAGCAGAACAGTCCAGAATGCATTGAATACTTTCTAATTACCTCACGTTCTCTTATTAAAGAGGACAGATAGAAATTAAAACATGCACTCCCCACCTTTAGATTATCTGCACTTGGTTCGTCGGAGGACTTCTAAGATCCCGTTTTCCTGTACATTAATTTAGGAACCTAAATAGTGTGTTCGACCTTCTCCCCCCCACCGCAATATGACTATGCTAAGTCTGTTTCATATTTTCGACCTTCTGTTGTTCTATCATTTCACCTTTTATGCCTCTTTGAAATGTGGACATGCCTTGCTATTCAGTGACTGCATCGCTAATTATTATGTCTTTTAGACTTAGGTGTTTAGAAATATGGATATAAATATATTGTAGATCTCAATTCCTTAAAAAATACTATTTTGTTTCGTTGAACTTAAAATGTTTGATCTCGAGAAAGTCCTCCAATGGAAAAGTCTCTACTAAAACTTGATTTGGGGAAAACATGTTTCCTTGGCAGCTCTTCCACTGTGCAGTCAGTTCCTGCCCTCTCTCTACCCCTCCAGGGGACCAAATTTATAACCATTAGTGTTAACGTTAAAGGAGCTTTGGGTTTGTCCTTATGGAAGTAGCAGTAATGAGGGCAGGGATGTGACTCTTGAATGATAAGCCCTTTGGGTTAATCAGATTGGGGTTTTTGCTCCAATCTCCGTAGTATATCTCGTGTTGTCTACAAAGTTACACTTTTTAGTGCTTGATTTCCAAAATTGTTTCCCTTATCAATACAATCTAAAGAGCACAGGCCCAAAGAAAAATGACAAGAGGCTACTGTTCCTTCATTTAGGCACGTGAAAAGATCACACGTGGCCTGTTTGCTGGACCATTACCAGCCCTTGAAGTATTTACTCGTGAGGCTGTCAGCATATTCTTGGGACACAGACTGTGGCGGTGATGGGGCGGGGGGGAGAAGCGACTCTGGCTGGGGCAAAGTTGAGGGGTAGAATGTCAGTCCCATTTCTGCAAGGATAGATATTTAATTTGGTTCAGCTTTGTATTCGCAAGAAGGTTGACGCCTACTTGTTTGTTTGGCTAGGTCTCTGTTTTGTAGCTTCATTTCCGAAAAGATGCTTAACCTAGAAACAGGCAAACAAAAAAATCAGAGCTTTTTCTCCATCTGTCCAATTGGGGCTGAAAGTCACTGTGCACAAAAGGATTAACCTTCCAAGCACGAATTCCATTCTAAATTTTCATATGTATAACCTAACCCCTAAACATTTCCCACAAATTACCTCTTAAAACACTCCCATAAAACACACACACACACACACACACACACACACACACGATGTATATCACACACTGGAGAATGACAGATTTTAGGCAACGGCCAATAATAAATACTGTATCTTTTCCCCACCCTAGAATTTGATTGGGTTTTGTGATCAGAAAATAAGGTCTAGAAAAGAGGATAATTTGTAAAGCTATAGTCTGAAAATGTTGGGTCAAAGTTGCAAATAATATTAATGATGGATTCATTTCCTTGTTACTTCCTTTCCCAGAAATGCTGAGAGAGCAGTGTTCCATCTGACTTTTTATTTTTCCTTTAATAGCCCTTCTATTCAACAAAAACTGCCCACATACCAGGAGAGCTCTACAGTTTTTCTAAGCTTTTTAAAATGGGGATCAAGCTGGATGCAACCAGTTGGGGTTCTTAAGATCTTTATGCCGAGAAACAGTGACGCCCGACTTGCAGATGCTGTGTTACCCCATCGTATATCTAACCAAATTATTGTCTTTTTCTGACTCACGGTTTTGTAGTCATCCCTGCCCGTGGCAGAGTTTCGTGCTTTAGTCCCCGTTGTTTTAACCCCAGCCCTATACTTTTTACTGGGACGCAATTCCCAGTTATAATCCAGACCAGATTGATTTGCAAGTCAAATGACTGGAGCAGCTTGCATTTCCTTTGTCATTGTAGGTTTCCTTTGGGAGAAAGAAGTCAACGAAAGAGATTTACTGAAGTCAACCCTCCCCCCATCGTTTAATCACCGATTAATAAGACATAAGGAAACTTGTTCCACTCTTATCTTTTGTTAGCCAAATAATATAGTTACTTTTTAAAAGTCAATCTTTTCTTTGTGATAAAACTATATTTTTCCCAGTGTCCCAGCCACATGTGAAATGTGAAAATAATATTATTCGAGTCATAAGATCTTCACAATCACCTATGGCCCAGCAAATAACCACCGCCACCCCCGTAGTGGGGGGGAAAAAACTCACTATGAATTACAGTAACACTGGCCACAAAATAATCAAGAAAAAAAGAGATTGTAAGTGATTATGTTCTTTAAATTTTTATTCTCTAACAGATGACATCGTGGCAAAATTCTGGTTTGGTTATCATGAAACGGGGAAATAGATCATGATTTATTTGCTATAAATTGACGTATCACTGCTTCTCTGATTCAACTTCTGATATTGTACAAGTTTATAATTCTTTGGTCTTGATATTTAGAATTTACTAAGTATCAACTCTATCAACAAATATTTATAGAACACCTACTCTTTTAGAGGAAGTGTTGTTAGTAATAAAAAGAGGTAAACACTACACATTCTAAGGGATTGTGATGGTGAAGAGGAGTGGTGTGAAATAATCAAGCCTCACTATAACTTTTAGCTGGTGATTTTATATCATGAATAAGAAAAAGCGACATCAATTCTTGTCTAATTACATGGAAACTGTAACGAATACGATACTTCTTTTCCCTAAATTAATGGAATTCACTGGATGATCTTTTTCTCCTCTCCCCCTATCCAAAATTTCTGAATTAAATCTAGACTCAGCTAGAAGAACTGAATCGAATGAAAAAGAGACTTTCAGCTAATTGCTTCTCCAGTGTTAGATCTATATAAGTGATGCTAAATTTATACTAGCGAACTCCTCCCAGATAGTTTCTAAAGCTGGTTGCCTCATATGTAAACTAGGAGACATTTCAGGAAAACTTTGAAACAACGATGTGGAACATAATCCCTCTTACTTCTTTTAATAAACAAACTGCCTAAAAAATCAGCAAAACCATAGTTGCAAGTTCTAAAGGCACTGCCCTGTAGCCTGCGGAAAACAGAGGTCCTTCGGACCACCTCACTTTTGGCTGGGGTTACAAAACCATCAAATGAGCGGGTGGAAAATGGACATTCTCAGAAGTCAGATAGAGACCACTTTTTTAAAAGATGCCAAGAAGCCTTCCATTTCTCCAAACATGACTTCACCTTCCTCTTTAAAAATGGCATCTGCTCCTTATTCTCTGGCAGAGAGTTTAGAGCGTCATTACCGTAAGCGCTGTACACAACACCAACCTTAATTGGGAAGTACCTTCTTACTTTCAAAGGCAAGACTTGAGTGTGATTTGAAACCAGAACTAGCTGTGTGTCTTTACCACAACCAACATGGAAAGCTTAAAGCCTTAATTCCTCTCCGTTCTAACACAAATTTGCAACTTCTGATTATATTATTCCGAGGTCCGCGAACTCGTGCTCAAGCAACTTAAATGCTGAAGCCACTTGCCACAGCTTCGCACACATAGCACAGCTCAACCGAAGTTTTCTGTCGCGTTAAAGAATTATAGGGACTTAATTTAACTGAATATCTGCAATTGAAAAGCCCAACTAAAATTAGGGAGGTGCCAGGGTGGGGCGAGGATGAATTCTAAGCCTAATTAAGTTGCGGTGTCTCCCGGGAGCCCTAACGTTTCAGCTGAGCTGAACAACTAGAATTTTCACCGGAAAAACCAGATTTACAAGGGGCAGCCCGAATCCTAGAAGGGGCGGTGATAGTGTTGAAACTCAGAGCCCAGTTGTGTTCCCATCTGCTGCCCACCATCCACACCGATTTCGTCTTACTCTCTAAAAATCATCTGATGCTTGCTTTGAAAAATAAAAAAAACCCCGAGCTCCAACCCGCTAAGGAGACTATTTTTAAGATTTAGACACATTTTATATTAAAGTAACTGACAGACTATTGTCAAAAGTGATGAATATGGAAATAAAAGAGCTCTTTAATATTTTACCTGTCAAATCTGCATATTTAATGTGACTTTTTAAAATAGTCACTTCTAAGTTTTACTTCAACGCCTCTCAGCTTTCCAGCTAGACCATGAGACCCCCTTCCAACCAACCAGTGCTGGTGGGGGTTTTTGTTTATTTTCTTTCCTATCAGAAATTCAAACTCAAAGCTCGATACGACGTGGGTTTTACCCGGTCAGTGGTCCTGCAGTTGGTCTAACTTTGGGCCATCTGGAGAATAAATGGAACGCCTTGGGTTTTGATCTCTGACAGTAGTAATTCAGACAGAATAATTAGAAGCAGGAAGGTGAATACAACCAGATTCAAAGCCTAAACCAGCTCGTTCTTCATATGCAATTACTGTAATCTAATTAACAGATAGCCTGGAATTTTAGTAAATACAGGTACATGTTACATTCATGGAAAATGAAGTAATTTCAAAGATTTAAGTCATGTTGTTGACTACCTTCTTTCACTTGTGATGAATATATATCACTCTACAGGGTAATTGTTTCTTAGTTGTTACTTTACACTTGCTTATAACTCAAGAAAAGTCAACTCTAGTGTGTCATTTTATTTCATCTCATAAGTTGCTGGCAGAACTCAAGTTTCAAGAGAATATGATAGAATTTATTTTGGACGACATTTGCATTTAATGTGCTAATGATGACATTCTTTTCTTTGCATTACTCATTATTGTGATAATCAAATCAGTTTGGTAACTCTCATTTCAGTGACATGTATAAGGCCATTTCAATATTTTCAGATAATGTATATTGATTCGAAGGATTTAGGAAAAGACAAATTTATGGTAGAAATTAGCCTTGCCTTGGTCTAAGAGAATTTACGCAGCCTGATTGAATGGTTTCAGTGGCAATTTTGGAATAACTGTTTTGTTAGGTATGCCTTTCCTTATACTTTGGCTTTCTCCTGATATTTTTATCTGGCTTGGGGGTATCTTAAAAGTTATTTATTGATGAGTATTTGGAAGGACATTGATTTAGAAAATATCTCTTTAAAAGTTATCTAAGTTCTTCTCTCACCAGAGAACTTTATCAAGTCTTACTGCCATGCTATGTAAGACCAGAAACCCCACTGTCAGGAATCTGTCCTCCCATTATGGTTTTGCTGTTGTCTCTACATAGGAAGCCTATTCAAAATTAGATAAGAATTCTAAACTTTGTAACTTAATTTATCCAATTTTGTTTCACTTCTCTTTTTTATGTTGGTCAGCAAGATTTTCCCCTTAGCCATAGAGAAAGCCACCCATCTTTAAAACAAATTCAAAGGAATTTGAAATTTTATTATTCTTTGAAATTTTATTTAAATATAAAAGAAAAAAATAAAAATAAATAAATAAATATAAAAGAAAAGGAAGGGAGGAAATAAAATCAAAATCTGAATTCTCCTAAAGAGGAAAAACCTAATATCTAAGCCTGAGAAATAAATTGTCTGAGGTTGTTGTTTTTTTAATTAAGTGTTGTTCCTTGGATGCTTTAATGATACTCAAATAATATCTGAACTTGATAGGCCGTAAATTTTAGTAGTTGGCACAGTCATTTCCTTTGTGCCATAATTAAATAGGGTCCCTGCCAAAGGTTACGCTCTGAATCTTGATTCATTAGGCGCTAGTCATCCCAGATGGGTATTTTAGACTAGTTTAATCCTTTCACGGATCCTCACAATGGCCAACTGCTTGTGAATAATGAAAAGTTTGAGATTCTTGTGTATCCTATAAGTCTAATAGTCCTGAGACTACAAGAGATCTCCAGAGGTCATCTGCCTTATCCATCTATCGCCAGGGAGGACTGTCATTCAGGCATGCCCAACAGGAGAGATACTCATCTATTCTTAACATCTCTAGGGAAAGTGGTTTCCTTGGTAACACAATCCAGTTCTCTTAGGTTTTTCTCACAATAAGAAAATATCTTGGCCAGTCTTTGTGGGCTAGGCACCTGGCAACAGTTGTGGTGATTCGGGCCATTGTCCTGGCAGACTTAAAGGACATTGGGTTTCCCCTTACTTTGATGATTATTGTATTTGATGATTCTATAAATCTCCTAAGAAATCAGATTCTTAAAAAATAAAGATGTGAGTATTGAGACCATGTTCAATAACATAACCTGCTTTCAACGAATATGATGGTAGGTTTGGGTTTTTTTCTTGCTTTTTTGGTTTGGTTTTTTTTTTTTTTTTTCTTCCGTTCATGTTCACCAGTGCTGTAATGTCAGAAGGTAATGTCAAGAAAGGTGACTGTTTCAGATCCCCAGTGACAGACATCAGAGTTAGGATCAAGTGACTTGACTTGCTCAATTTTCTGAGAAGTGACAATGACATAAAGTGAGCATTTTCTACCTTCTTGCTTCTAAATAAGTACCTTCTCGTTAATCTTCCTTTACCCTAAAATGACAAATGAGAATCTCAAGCTTTTCCACTCCTTCTGGGGAAGATGTGACTAGTTTTGGAGAGTCTGCTGTGGAATAAAACGACTCCAGAGAATTTACTCAGCCACCATTTGATCCCAGCCTTTGTCCCCCTGTTATTTAAACAATGGCTGCCTGCCTTCTCAGGGATCAGCAGAATGATTTAAAAATTTGTCATCTTGACAAGGCCTGAAATAGAAGGGAGGAGTCTGGGAGGATGGTGATTTTTTTTTCTCCCGATTCCATCACTTGATCTAAGCACTCCCTGCAGCTTTCAGAGCTTTTTCTGTTTGCTCAGAGTTGCTTCCAACTCTGAGTCGAAACTAACCAGAAGATGAGGAGCACTCCCAAAATCAATGTTTCCTTTCTCCATGGGATTTTTTTCAATCTAGATACAGCTGCTTATCTCCCCAACTCAGATGCTCTTGGTGAAATGACAGCCACGTCAGTGTGGTTGTTCCCCACAAATAACACTAGGGGAAATAACCCTTTTTGCTTTAAAAAAAAAAAAAAAAGGAAAGCTATAGAATGTTTATGTAAAGAATGTTGAATAATTTGGCCCACGTTTTAATTGACTCTAGATACCTCTATGGAAATAAGTCTGAGGCGTAGTTTGTGAAACATGTTTCAAAAGTGTTTGATGTAAAATAAATGCTAGACATTTACAGTACAGACATAGTTACAAAAATTAAAAACCTGTAGATTACAACTCCGTTCCTAAGAACCTCAGCCTTTATTGTGTCTTAGTAAAGTTGATCTGCTTTCATTTTAGTTTATTGCATTTCTGGTGTAATAGCCTCTTAAGATAGAACTATTAATACATATGTACTGGTTAATGCCTGTTAATGCAGAAAATGGCACTTTGTTATTTCAATGTGTTTCCCTCAATGTCACAGGGTATATCAATTTGATAGGAAAAGGTCATTTGACATTGGTCAAAAATGCATTTTCCCCATTTAAAATATATATGTATAATTGGTTGCATAGACAAATGGCACCTTTTGCAGTATCTTTATCTTGATCATAGTCTTAGATGTCAACTGTGTCTCCACTCTCCAGCTGCCATAGAAATTCGGAACATTTGCAAATTCTGGTGAAATCAAGTGAGCTGAATGTAATGGTAGATCAAAGAATCCAAAGGACTTGAGTGTTATCCTTCAGTCTATGTTGAACCATTCGGACATTGGGAATGGTCTTTACACAAGGGAAGTCTTTTGAGAGTATTTTTTTGTTTTGTTTTGGTTTGATTTTTTTGTTTGTTTTTTGCTGACAAAAAAAGTAATTTAAAAACCCAGTGAGATAAACTCACTGTAACATTTTTTTGACATTGTGATTGGTTTTATCTCTTAGTTGATTTCCGTTATTACTTCTTACTCAATTCCAACAGTATTTCAATAGACTTTTTCTTACTGTTATGTTCAATATAATCACTCAGAAAAAGTTGAAAGGGAAGAAAATCAAATAACAGTTCATACATACAATCGCTTTACATTAAAATGTCATATTGTATGTCACACAGTTTCTAGATTGATTTCTCTTGTGTATAAGTTATGACATCAAAGATGCCAAAGGGTATATAAAATAAGCTACAATAATATTCAACAGAACTTAACCTGGATCTTATGTTGTAATAATTTATTCATATTAGATGTAGTCTTCTGTATTTATATTTTCAGTATTTATTATGAATGACATGGAAATTCGTGTATTTATTGTGGCTTTTTATTGCAGTGTGTATATATATAAATCACAAATAAGCATTTTTAAGTCTTATCCTTAAGTTTCTTTTATTAGTGGCACTTGTATTATGCTGTACTTTTTATTATATATTGTACAATATCTTGTCCATTTGTTCGCAGCAGAGTAAAACCGGTTTCTAAGTTGTATCTACTGTTGCATTCTTTTGTATTTTGTGTAGATCTTTTGTTCTCACATACTGAGCTGTCACAAAACCTGCAGGAATACCTCCCTCCCTCTGTGTAACAGACAGAGTCTTGAAACAGTGTGCGAAACCGGCTCCTGCGAATGGCTTATTACATTATCCTCTCAAAGACGTGTTAACTTTATTATGATTGATCCCTGAGTGTAGATGCTGCTAACATTTCCTTCCTCAACTGTTCAACTCCTTCAGCAAGTAATGATGTGTGAACAAATATGAGAGCTAGAGAGGAACTCTATTCCAGTGAAATTTGGGAGGATATTTTGACAAGGACAGATCCAGTCTCTTGTAAATGGTATCCTGTAATACACCTGATTAGTAGTATTTTTGTTTTGTTTTGCCCAAAGCAGACTCTGGGTGATTTGGTGTTTAGAATACTTTAGAATACAGAGCGCATATAAATGCTAACCTCTTTGATAATAATGCTGAATTAAGGTCACCTTTTACTGGAAGTAGAACAAAGAGAAAACAGATCCTCCTTCATCTCCTATTATATACAAGTCACTGTCCTCAAACAACTTGTTTTCTTACTCTTGGGACACTAGATTTATATTTTTGAAAGTGCAATCATAATACGTGATTGTGTGAACATCCTACAACTCAAATTTGATCATGTTGCTCGCTTACTTAAAATACCTTCTCTGATAGTCCTTGCTCACTGCCACCAAGATAAAATCCAAACTCTTTGGGATGCCCCGCGAGATCGCCCAAGGTCTGGGCACAACAAACATTTCCAACCTTTTTGCTCATCAAGCTCTTTCTTTACTTTGCACGTCCTCCTTTGCCCACCAGATAGACTGCTTAGACTTTGTCTGCTACTCCATTTTTCACTGCCTCTGTTCAGCATGCCCCTTTCATCCAGAACACACATCCCACAACCCTGTCCTGATGGCACAACTCTGAGGACCATCTGATTGGTTTTCAAGAGAAAACTCAAATGTCTCTTCCTTTGCGTCGCCTTTCTGATTCTCCTGAAACTGCATTACTGGCTAGTCCATACCCAGTCCGGACATTTCCCTTCACATTCCACTGCACTCACTTATGTAGGTACCTACTCCCTCTACAGGATTCCCTGAGAACAGAAAATGTGTCTCTACTCTCCATATCCTTGGCATCCAGGTTAGTGCCTGGAACCATAGTAGACACCTAAAATGTTTGCTGATATATTTGCAGTACAATAATGAAGGGTACATTTACAGGAGACCGGATGAGGGAAAGATGGCTGGCTGAAAGGGAGGAGAAGAAGCCAGATTCAAGAGGAGGGAGAATTTCAGCCGGTAGGGGACATTTCATATTCTACTTTATGGATCAGCTCGAGGAGAGTCTGAGTCAGGACCAAGTCACTCCCTTTCATGCAGAGCAGAGGGACGTTGTTAAGAGCAGATGATTTACCTTTGGAACAAATGAGCAATCAGCTGAGAATCGATTCAGATACTGCAAAGCTCTGAGAACCAGTCTAAAGAATCGAACTTGTAACCTTAGGGAAACAGGGAGATCCCAAAGACGTCAGGAATCAGGGGCACCTGGGTGGCTCAGTGGGTTAAAGCCTCTGCCTTCAGCTCAGGTCATGATCTCATGGTCCTGGGATCGAGCCCCGCATCGGGCTCTCTGCTTGGCAGGGAGCCTGCTTCCTCCTCTCTCTCTGCCTGCCTCTCTGTCTACTTGTGATCTCTCCATGTCAAATAAATAAATAACATATTAGAAAAAAAATCAAATATACATTGAAAACTAGTTTAAAAAAAAAAGACATCAGGAATCAGAGTAGTTGCCGTATACAGATGGTTTGGCAAGATGAGAATGCTGGAGTAAAAATCTCTGTAGCTATTGCAATCACTATTCTTTCAAAATAATAATAATAATAACTGCAGAGAGCCTTCTCTGTTCAGAATACTGTGCTAGAGAATGAACAAGTGTGCACAAGACAGGCAGGGTCCCTCCAGACCAGCCAGGATTGGGGTCTGGGTGATTTTGGCAAAGAAAAGGTCAGTTATTTGAAGCTCTACTGAGGTGTGCGAGATTAACAGTAACAACAAGAGGGGTGCTTGGGTGGCTTAGTGGTTAAGCGTCTGCCTTCGGCTCAGATCATGATCCCAGGGTCCTGGGATCCAGCCCTCCATCAGGGGCTGCTTCTCCCTCCCCCTGTCCCCCTGCTTGTGTTCTCTCTCTCACTCTGGAGAGAGATTTTAGATAAAATCTTAAAAAAAAAAAAAAAGTAACAACAAGATTATTAGTTTAAAATACTGTAGGTGGAGTATGGGAAAGGGTTTAAGAGAACAGATATATCATTAATAGATAGGAGGTTACAAGAAGGAAGCTGTGTTCTTTTTGGATATTGAATTGATTCTAGAATACTTGATGAAAATAACAAATGATGGAGGGAAATAGCAGTCTAGAACTTAAATAAAGATGTAAGATTGGGGCAAAGGAGTGTTTTGTTTTGTTTTTAAAGATTTTATATATTTATTTGACAGAGAGAGATCACAAGTAGGCAGAGGCAGGCAGAGAGAGGGGGGAAGTAGGCTCCCCACCAGCAGAGAGCCCAATGAGGGGCCCGATCCCAGGACCCTGGGATCATGACCCAAGCCAAAGGCAGAGGCTTTAACCCACTAAGCCACCCAGGCGCCCCAAAGGAGTGTTTTGTTAGAGGAGAATACAGGGTTCCCCTGCTATCTGAAAGTAGAGCATTCCCATGAAACCTTTCATAAGCTGGAATGGTGTAAAGTGAACAAGTGATTACCATTTTGTAAAATCGAATATCCTCTTCAGGATATTCTTTTGGTTATCAAAAGCAGATACACTAGGTCTTTCACAAAAACCAAGTAGCCTAA
>JAPYYJ010001864.1:0-13604 GCA_028533885.1 Nasua narica | reverse complement strand
ATTGATCAAGATCAGGGGGGCGGGGTGGGGCGGGGTGGGGGAGGGGCACAAAGCGTCCACAATAAGGCTGCAGAGAGGAGCATAACTAGTGATTTAGAACATTTTTAATTATAAAAATCTAAACAAAATGGACAAATTCCTAGAAATATACTGAAATTGGTGTTTGAAAAACCTGAGATGATCTCTATTCAAACTAGAAGGCTTGAACAATCTCATAACCATTAGACAAATTGAATAAGTATTTAAAAATCTTTCTTCAGAGAAAACAACAGCCTTCTGCAATTTTACAGGTAAATTCTCCTAGATTTTTGAGGAAGTTGCAGTTAAAAACATTGACAGACTCTTCTTGAAAATAAAAAAAAAGAAGGCGAGAGAAATTTCCTCCACTCATTCTTGATATCAAAACAAAATGAGCAAAGAATGAAAAAAATAAAACTTAAGGACAAATCTCTTCCAGGAACAGAGATGACTTCCGGACCTGACAGTGGCAGTGATGACAGTAATGGTGGACGGGTCCTCACTCTCCTCATCGTGGGCAGTCTGCTTCACACCTGCGCCCCCAGGCTTCCCCAACATCACCTCTCTGCTCACTCTTCGTGGTGAGTGGCGGAGATCTTGGCAGATGTGGGGCATCCCTGTGAGTGACCCTGGGGAGCTTGAGGAGGGAAGACAGGCAGAGCCAGATCCTGGGGATAATGCAGATTGACTCCTGTGGACTCCTGCCTCTGTCCTGCGTCCCCCCCAAGCTTCGCCGAGAACCAGTGGGAGGAGGGTTGGTTTGCCTCGATCCTAAGGAGGAGTAAACAGCCTTGGTCCTTGTCTTTGTGGAACTTCTAGTCTCCTCAGAAAGACGGACATATGCCAAATATCCACATGAATAAACACAAATGTGCAAACTCTGGGAAGAAGGAAGAAAATGCGGGTGCGGGAGACTATACAAGAGGGAACCTGGCTTTGCCTTGTGGTCGATGAAGGCCACGCTGAGGCGGTGATATTTGATCAGAGATTTAAAGAAGCGTGAGGAGTTAGCCAGTCAAAGAAAGGAAGAGAGGATGGCTGTGGGCAAAGGGATCAGTCTGTCCGTGTGCCCACACGTGGGAGGGAACAGGTGGCCTGAACATCTGGAATCTAGCGAAGAAGAGGGGAGGAGCAGGGCTCGGTCACCCAGGTCCAGCAGCCCCCAAGCAAGAGAGGGCTTGAACTCCATCAGGACTTCAATCTCTCTAAGGGAGGAAGACACAACCAAGTCAGTCTTTTTCTAAAGCTGTTTCTGACTATGGTGTAAAGACAAGGAGCATGGAGAGGTAATTAGGAGATCATTGCCTTAGTCCAGATTACAGATGGCTGCAACCTGGACCAGGCAGGTGGAGTTGGAGATGGGCAGAGCGAGGGGGGGAGGGTGCTGAGACTTGGAAGGTAACCACTGAGCCGGATGGATCGGTGTGGGAGGTAAGGAAAACAAAGGCATCGGGGATGGGCAGACAGAAGGTGGAAGGGCCATTCGCCAGTAGGAAACAGCCGAGAAGGACCAAGATGGGGGTGAGGTGTAAAAAGGGTAAGACATTGTTCAGCCAGGGAGGGACCTCGAGTGGGAAACACAAGTCTGCAACCCAGAGTTCAGCTGTGGGTAAAGACTGGGAGTTCCAAGGCATCTGTGTGCAGATGGGAGTTCGGACCCTGGGGGTTGTCGTCGACAGCCTTGAGGGACTACAGAGAGCAGAGCACAGAGTTCAGGATCAAGGAACTCCCACACTTGGGATTCGGACCACAGAGGAAGAAGGAGCCCCAGAGAAATGGAAGGAAAGGCGTGAAGACGCGATGTCCTGGAGAGCACAGAGAAGCATGCTCCAGGAAGGAAGCGGGGTTAAAGGCGGCCCTCGGACAGTAACTAAAGAGCTGAAGGATGTGTGCCGGGCCAGGCATCCATGTGCTGTGGAGCTCAGTGGGGCTGGTCTCAGCCCAATTCAAGTGCTGCAGGTAGAGGTGGGTCGTGAGAAATTGGAGGAGGCTGTTGCCTCTCCAGCCGTTCTCATTCCAAGTCGGAGCTTTCGATGTCATGATGCCTTTGCCTATTCCCTGTGCCGTTCGTTTCCCTCTTCTTTCCCACACAGCTGTTTTGGTACCCAGGTGAGGAGAGAAATGAGCATCAAAGAGAAAGTGTATGATCAGCATAGAGGGATGGCACGCTATGGAGAACCACTACCATGCCGGTCAACATGCTGGGGTCTTTGGCACCTTGGTTTTACAACAAAAAAGCATTCCACCATCACTGCACTGCTTGCCACTGGTGATCAGGAATGGGTGCTAAGTCACAGAACTTCTATCCCGCACCGCGGTTGCTGTGGCTTTGGTCTTGACCCCTATTCCTTATACCACCGTTTCCTTGCACTGAGTTTTCCTTATGCTCTAGGAGCATAAACTCGCGCTGCCGAGTGACGTGGAGTCATTGCCCAGGGGCTTCAGAATTAGCAGGGATTTGTTAAAATGCAGTTCTCATCCCCACAAATTCTGATTTGTTGCTTTTCAGGGAACTCTGAACTATCTCTCCGGGCCGCGCTGATGGAGTTGGTTCAGGGATCGCACTTAGAGAGAGCCCGCCCGGTATGTTATACAGGAGACTCACAATAACGGTGCTCGCTGTACGATTGTTCATCATCCAACCGAGGCTGAAGGACACCGTGAGCTCTTGCTCACTAGGGTAGGGCGTTCTCGTCAAGGAGTAAAGGCAGAAGCAAGACCTGGCTCGGTGGGGATGGACCAGCAAACACATTCGTCTCCTCTGTCCGGGAGAGCTCCTTGTCCCACCAGGGGTAGTCACATGGGAACCGGGGGCATCTCTGTGAAGCAGCAGGTCCCTGCTCCTTCCTTCTGCAGAGGGCCAGCAAAGGGTGCCCTTTGCCACGGGCTCTACCACTAAGGCACAGTGGAGCAGAGCAGAGTCTGTACTCTGCAGGGACAAAGAAGAGATAAAAATCTAACATACAAACTGTTTTGTAATTTAGATTTTTTTTCCCCTTTCCTCAAATCTTTGAGGCTTTGGGCCAAACGATAGCTGAGAAAAATGAAAAGGAAAAAAATGGGCATGTACGTTCAAAATCCTATTTTTAAATGGTTCATAATTCGATTATTTTTGCTGGTTCTATTAATCTCCAGAAGAGTAGCTAAATGCAAATGTAAGCAGTTTAAGGCATTAAAGTTATGCAGAAAAAAATCTGAGTAAAATTCCAAGAATATATGTATGTATATGCAACATATAAATTATAATTTGAGGGCCTTTCCAAGAACATTTGCTTAATAAATAGGAACGAGAATAAGAATTTTTTGCAATGCTAATTATTACACTACATTCTCTTTCCAGATCTCACAAGATGCTAGGACATATGCTACAGGTATTCATTTGGATGAAAAGTAATCTTTAATGTCTATTTCATGAGAAGAATGGAAGGTTCAAGAAAGTCAAAGCCTGTGGTTCAGAAAGGCTGTTGCAGAATATTGTGAATACTAAATGGTGTTTGCGTAGTAATGGAAAGAAGTCATATTTACTCAAAGGTAACAAAGATCATCAGACCCCCAGCCCAGGAAACAGGTCGGAGTAATATGGATAAGTCTGGTTCTGGCCAAGATTGCTTAAACCACTCTTTCATTAGAGAAGAGGATATTATAATGGGGGTACAAGCTTACTCGGTTACCTCTAAAGTATTTGCACTAATAGACTAATAAAGTTCTCAGGTGATCTTCTGGCATGAAGCGGCCCCAGGTCGGGTTTGTGGAATGTGGAGGTCGCAAGGCGGGGGGGAGCCGGGGCTGTGAGTGAGCTCACGTTTTCCCCATCTCTGGCACTCGGCCCCCCTCCCCCCCGGCAGCTCTCCTTCAGTTACCATCTGGAACCCTCTCCCTTCTCTAGAGAGAGGCACACTTCTTGGCCAGTTCCACGGAAATCAGTTCAGAGACCTAGAGGATGATCACGGAAGGTTCCGGAAGGGTACCGAAAAACAACCTGGTGAGCAAAGCTGGGTGTTTCTCCCTGCTCTGAACCCTTATCCCAGGTCTGTGCCTGTTTGTTTTTGTGATTCTTTGGTGCCAGACTCCCATTTTCACAACACTGAACACAGCGATGTGCCCAGTAAGTTCCGACTCTTTGGAACAGGAGCTGTGAGAACCTCAGGTCACAGACGTAATGTTGCCGTTCAGCACCCATGCTCTCTGCCCCTAAAATCCCATGTAGGTAGATGGTAGAAAACACCAGCTTCTCCACTCGGATTCTTGGGAAATGACATGCCTGGTAACCCCCTGACTTACGTGAGTCCGCAGAGAGCATCAGTCACCTCCGAGAAGCGGTCCTGGGGTTCTGGCCCCATGGTAGATGGAGCCCATGGCATCTAGCCTGTACGAGGTTCAACCTTGGGAAGCAAAGGGATTGCGAACACAAACCGATCATTGCTCCGATCTTAGAAGTCTCATTTTCCCCTTCAAGCCAGGAGACGGTGTCATGCTTTGTTAAAAATGGGAAGTGAAATCCTAAGAGATTATTTAGGCACATAACCTGATGGCTGAAGAGCCACCACAAGGTCGAGCTGGAAGCACCTCCAACCTCTGCATCCGGTCATCCGACACCTTTAGAGCCTCCCAGGTGCGTTACCAACGAGCAGGTGTAGGCTGAGCCTCAGTCGAATCTCTGGGATGAGGATAAAAATGACTCACGCTCTCTGGAAAGTATCTGAAGCTCTGAGATGTGGACAGAACTGTACATCGTGTGAAAACAAACGTCCCTTTGTGCAATTAGGTGGTTTAGGTTGATGCTGAATCAAAGAGTAGCCAATTTATGTATGATTTTGTTTATTTTTCTTTCTTATATATTCTTTTCCCTTCACCTTGCTCTCCCTTTCCCTGCGCTCCTCGTGTCCCCGGCCCCCGCCACACACACGTTCCCATCCGTTCCCGCCGCTGTCCCTCTGGAACACTAAAGTAGAAGGAGGACAGGACCCTCCTCCCTCCAGCACGAATCCAGAGCCAGAGTGAGAGTGAAATTATGGCTTTAAAAGTCCTTGAAATAACTCTTCTCTGTGTCACTGTGTATGTCACTGCACACGCTCGTCTACCCCACTGTGTTTTAGGGTTCCGGTATTGCTCTGTAAAATTATGTATGATTATGTAAAACATTTACACAGTTCCAAATTAAATCTGCAAAACACGGTATAGACAGCGAAGTTAAGCTCCAGTCCCCTTGACCTTGTTCCATTTTCTCTCTGTACGTACAGACAGAGGTGTCTCAGACACACACACGTATGTTTAATGTGTTCCATTTGGTTATTTACTGGTTAAATTTGGTTTGGTTAATCATATTTATTTGGTTCATAATATTTATTTATTTCATAATCGAGAATTACTGGTTATTCCTGTCAGAGGACTGAATGAGTTGAAAGTAACGACGACCATGTGAGAACCTCAGTTTCTGTGGTTCGGAAATTCTGTGGACCGGCTGGGGAGGGCGCTGCGGGACAATTGGGCTGAGAGCCCCTGGTGGTCGCGGTCAGGGGCTACCTGACACTGTGGCGGGGAGGGGATCGCTGGGGGCAGCGGGGCAGCTATCAAAGATTACTGGGGTAATGGAGGAAGCTATAAGGTTCCACCCAAAATCATCCCCATTGGCCAATGGCCAAGACGAACATCAGTAATAGTAACAGCGTGGAAACACATCACATATTCCAATTTCTTGGTTCATAATGATGTTTAAAGAAACCTCATTGGGCTTCTTGATTGTTTAGAAGATGCTAGAGAAACAGCTATTTGGGAAAGTGACAAATAAAGGGGGGAAACACCAGCATTTATTCTGCTTTTCCTAAGTGAACACAGTGATCAGAGAGTTGATAAGGGAAGTTTCAGTTTCTGGAAGTATTCTGGTTTTGGCTGAAAAAATTAACGACAGATTCAGAATATCACCATTTACCATTCCCAGTGGAGTAATGGGTGAACATTATTAGTTGACATTGCAGGTACCATCAGCTTCTAACTAATAGGGGCGGCAGGAAAACATGTTACAGAATATCAAGGATTGCAATCAGCAGGTTTTTTCAGTAAATAAATTGCAACAAGCAAGCAAACAAACAAAGGGATAAATAACCCAAAAGTTAAGCATCTTAAAAGACATAGTCAATCATCGAGGTGTGTGTTTTGTCTTAGATTCTGACTTAAGACGACTGATAATTGGGGACATTAGAATATTGACATTTAATAAAAATAAGAAATTACTATTTCTATTTTCATATTATAATCACATTGCTATTACTTGATTTTTGAAGTCAGTAGTTTTTAGCCATTTATAATAAAATATTTACAAATGACATGGTCTGATGACTGAGATACTCGGCTGGTGTCCGTAGGGGTGGGGAGGTGTAATTGGGGGTATAAGTAAATGGAACCGGCCTGGCTGAGCTAATGGTCACCGAAGCCCAGTGAATGGGCAGAGTGGGATGTATTCTACTAGTCTCTCTACTTGGTGTGTCTAATGGATTTCCCATAATAAAACTTTTTGAGCGTTTTATATATATGTCTTTTCTTTTTCTATCCACACATATACACATATAGATATGCGTTCTTTATATAATAAGAATTATACTGTTCTATCATTTAATTTATTCTTCTAAAAATAGTCTCGTTTTTCTTCTGTTACTAAATGAAACATGACTTTTAATGATAATAAAGGGATACACCACCATTCTCGGACGTTGGTGTCTAGCTTTTTCACGTTCCATCCTGCTTACCAACAGAGTTAAATCTTTGTGCACATTCTCATTCGTTTTCTGAAGCGTACTTGCTGGATAGGACATACACCCATTTTTAGTGTTTTTTGCTGCTGGTTGCCAATCTGCCCTCCCACAAAGTCTCAGCATTGCTAACGGCCGGTTCAAGGTGGTTTTTTTTTCATTTTTATACATAAAGTTCATTTTATGCATGAACTCTTATCAATAGGCTGCATACTTTTTTTCCTTTTTGTAATTTTGATAGATGAAAATCAGTACCTCCCTTTTCCTTGCACCCCCCCATGGCTTACGGTCAGAGGCCTGGATGGAAAAGGGTCAGGACTGTACACTTGGAATCTCCCTACACAAATTAGGATTGAATGCCTATTTTAAAAGAAAAGGTCTATGTTTGATGTTGATCGTCATGAAGATGTGGCGGCCTGAGGAGTCATGTCACTTTCACATCTATAAGACTATTTCTTTCAAGATCATTTCCCCCCACGCCACCTGTATCCAAATAAAACAATTGACATGATTTGTGAAATCTTTTTGAAAAAGGCAACAGCACTGAAATATAAACAAGGGAAAATGAAACATGATTCATTAATTTTTTTCTTGTTGACTCCTCCGTGTACTGATATTTAAAAGTCCTGGTGGGACTTTGCTCCTCTCCTGTGATATGTGTGGATTCCAGTGGGGAAACTCATCACGGTTATTCTGAGCCTGACCCAGTCCGATAACCTGACACCCGGCTCCCATTCGGGAGCTTCCCGTCACACGCGTGGCCCGCCGCACACCCTGCAGGAAACAGCTGCCTTCTTCCCTGGATCGTAGAATCTGCAGAAAGGAAGGGCTCTTGCCAGGCCTCAGGAAGACCCCTTGTCATTTCCCCTTGTCATTTTTCTTATTTTGGTGATGGATCGACCTCACTTCCAGTACGAAAGTTCCGAGGCTTTCGGAGGCTAGGAAGGCTAGGCTAAGACCAGTGGCACAGTTCTCCTCTGATCCCGCGGGCGTGGGAAGTTGTCAGCTCCCGAGCGGCCGCCGGGCTGAGCTCCGCCCAGCACAACTGCGACTCCCCTTTCCTCCCCCCCCAGGAAGAAAGGCCGATGAATTCTTTTCTCAGGAGACAATCAATGGAATATTTCCAATTAATTAATTAATTTCCAATTAATTCCAATTCATTTTCTTCAGTCTTTCAGAGAAAACACCCCCAGTCTTCCAACTGTGACTTACATTGTGTGGTTTTGAGTTCTTTCCCCATGCTCCATGCCGGTATCCCTGCAGGGACAAGCAGGACTCTACTCTCTGTGTCTTTCAGTCTGCATCCAACTTACCTCCACTCCGACGGCCCAGGACACAGCCGCTGTGAGCTGGCCTCAGTTTACCGCCCGTGAAAGCCCTGGGCTGTTTTGATGCTAAGCTGGGCCATTCTATCTTGGATACATACCATTAGGTTTCTAAATACCTAAGGGAAGAGTTAAATTTCATTTTCTTAGAGCTGGCTACTGCACCAACCCTGTCAAACCTTTCCATCTTGGTTCTGGCATCCAATGAGGCACCTCTAAGAACTAGCAGCAGCGGGCCCAAGTGGGCAGTTTCAGCCTTTCCAAGTGTCACATTGTAAGCACAGATAAGAAGCTCCAGAGTCTGGAGCCTGGGACGGTTCTCATCTCACTGTCCAGCATTTCCCTGTGGTGCACACCGCCTGCCCACACAACACGGACGAGGCGGGGTGTCATGGTCCCTCCCTCTGAGAACCACCGACTCTGACTCACCAGGGCCTGGGCCACTATCCTGGGATGTTCATGGGCCCCAACCCTCCTGATACTAATATAGAATATGGACTACATATACTATTTAAAGTGGAATAAGAGTAGCTATTCTATCTGTTTATCCTATTAACTGCTGTAGCATCTCCTAAATGAGCAGGAACACTATAGGCATTGAATTAATATTTCCAGAATAATGGACAAAGTGATCCCAAACTTTCATGTTCCTTGCCATTTGCAAGGAGATGCTTTACTAAAATTAGGTGAATCTTGCTGAAATTGTCTTCGCTGTTCCAATTTGCTTCCTTCACCCATGAACTGAGGTTCATTGACCCCTGGGAACACAGACTGTGATTCTGTGCAACCACAGGACTTCCTGATTGTCCATTTTTATAATGAAAACAAGCTCTTTCAAATGCATTATGGCCATTCCCAGGCTTTCATGACCTTCGTCCGTTGGAGAACATGGCTTGAGAGTCATGTACAGTAAGTCCCCCTCATTCACAGATTCTGTATTTGCAAATTAGCCTATGCTCTAAGGTTTTCTGTGACCCCCAGCTCTACACCTGTGGAGCTCTTGTGGTCACTTGCAGACGTGGTTGAGCAGCCGAATCTTTGAGTTGCTCATGGTGCACGTTCCCAGCAGAGGCTGAGCAGAGGGCGCTCTGCTTCCTGCTTCAGCTCTCACGGTGTGAACGAGCATACCTTTTGCAGTCTCTTTAGTGCCATGTCTGTCACATTTTTGGGTGTAATTTCACTGCTGCACAATGGTCCAGCCATCGTGCTGAAGAGCTGTCTACTAGGGGAAGAAAGGGGTAATGGTTGGGCTTCTACAGGCATGAGCTGCAAGTTTGTTGGCCCTGAGTTCAGTGTTAACAAATCAATAATATTACAAATAAGGCATCTTTCAAGAGAAAAACCGTAAATCAAATCTATGTATTGATCTGCTGATGAGAATGCGGTGACCAGAGGCTTGCAGGAACCTAACCCTGTTTTTCCCTTAGGAGCAGCAAAACCCAAGCTAGTCTAGAATCCCCATGAAGAATCAACTATACTTTATCCGTACACCAGTATGTGTCCCCCGGGTCCTTCCATTCCTTGCGTGGCTTTTTCAGGGATGTAATTGGGTTCCTAGATTAAAATAACCAGAAGTGGGACAACGGGGATAAATTCAGTGTCCAACCAGGAAGGTCAGGAAGCTGTGCCTGACGCCAGAGAAGCAGAGACCCAAGGGAATTCATACCTGCCTGGGCGGGAGCCGTGCGCCCATGGGGAGCCCACAGGTGCGCTCCTCATACGCCCACATAAACCGCCTTGTCCGGTGGGAATCGCCGTCCTCGCTGATTATGTCTGAAGACACTGCTATTTTGGTGGGTTAGATAGATGGCCAGGGTGACACAGAGGGGACATTAGAACAAGATTTTAAACCTCGTCTAATTCCAAAGTACACATCACAAACCACCCATGTCCTCTGCCACGTCGGAAGAAAGTACAGCAGTTTTCTTCCTGGGGACGACCCCTCCCCTGGGCTAGTACCAGCATGCCATCCGCCTCCAGTCTGAAAAACTAAAAGGATTGCCCTCTAGTCATTATTTGAACATTTCAGCCTGCTTGGCGGCCTGAAGTCTGTGAAGTTGTGTGTGTGTGCACGTGTGTGTGCACATCTCTGTGTGTGCACGTGTGTGCACATTTGTGTGTGTACATCTGTGTGTGTGTGCCCGTGTGCACCTCTGTGTGTGCACTGGGTGTGCATGTGTGTGCGTATACACATCTCTGTGTGTGCACATCTGTGTGTGTGGATGTGTGCACATCTGTGTGTGGATGTGTGTGTGCACATTTGTGTGTGTGATGTGTGTGCACATCTGTGTGTGTGTGCGCAGAGTGAAACAGAAGCTCCAGGTGTAGCACATGTGGGATGAGTGATTATCACAAGCAAACCTGTGTCTAGTAAAACAAACACGTTGAGGAGACGGCCTGTTTCAGCCCAAACACTGGAAGGGAAAACGGAGTCCGGCTTGCCCACTGACTTGCTGTCGAACTGCCATCAGTTCACCCGTTACAGCCTCCTGTGGCCTGGGTGTAAAATAACCTATATAATAATTTAGTCCTATATACCTTAAAAGTGTGAAAAATGTTTCCTGGGTCTGGAAACTTACCTGCAGAAACCTCTATTCCCTCCATGGTAGCGGCGGATGTAAGGAATCCCAGAAAATTGTTGGTAATGTTGCAGCAATTCTCCCGTGATAAATTCAGACCCGCATTTAGGTATGACTTATATAAAAAAGAATAATATCCTCTTCTTTCTTATCATCAGATAATAACCTCACCAAGAAATAGGAGGAAAAATCAATTAACTCTATATAGTGTCTGTACAATAAGTAGGCAGCATAATGAATGAGCAGCAGGGACTTCCACAGAAGGAATAACATTATTCTGCCCATTGTGTACTTTGTCATTGCCGTGATGAGATACTCTTTTAAAATAAATCATATATCACATCATTACATAAGGGCCTGACATTAAAAGGAGGAGCATTTATTACATTCAAACACAGGTAATACTTTTCTTCTTTGTAATGTATCTGTGACATTGTCCCCTTTCCCCATGGGGCAGGAGTCAGGAGAAACGAGGGACTAGGACAAAATGACCTGCCAATCCTGTACTTTATCCTTCACTCGAGTCCCACATCTTACAATGAATATGTGTAGGATCCTGTGGGCTTGTTTCTTACAGGTGAGTAGACATCACTAATGCGCAGTAACTTCCCCTTGGCAGTGCATCATCTCTACGCTGGCTTTTAATGTTTGTGGCTAAAATCAAGTTCATATTTCTGCACAAATACAGTACTCACGTCATCAGCTTTATACGGTAACTGACGTTGGTCTGCGGCTGATTAATAGCCAGTGATTAAAAATAAATTGTTGTCGAACGGCATGCTGTTAAATAGCATCGAAAATATCCCCAGAAATCATCAACAGGGTCAGCCGGTGCCAGAATCTGTCTGTGTTTGCGATGAGGCATCCCTTCGTCACCCTTCCCGGTCCCTCCAGCCTTCTAGAAAACACAGTTTCTGTGAAATCTAAGTTGTCAGCAGGAAGAGAAAGTTGGCAGAACACAGGGTCTTGTTGCTAAGCGATCCCTGGCAAACGTGATACGTGTACATTACGGCTTTTGATGACATCTTCGGGAGAGGAAAGACTCCAACTTGATGGGAACACATCGTTTCCTGGACAGGGGCAAACACCACAGGAGCCGGGGGTGGGGGTCTGTCCTCCTGCCCAGGACCCCAAGCCCCCTCCTTTGGGAAATGAAATTAAGTTCTAAGGAATATTTAGAGTTTAAGTACTTTCTTTCTGTGTCTACCCTTGCTTCACCTTTGGAAGGGAGAGAGTGATGATTGTGTCGCGTTATGTTTTCATGGTGTCAGAAGGGGCGTTAGTAACAGCCATATGCCCAGGGGAACGCCCGCACACAGAGCTTCCTGAGTGCAAAAGAGAAGGGAACAATTTGTTTAATACTACTACACTACACGTAACCATGGGGAAGTCACTGATCAAATCCCAGGGGCCTGGAGGTTTTTAGTAATGGGTTCTATCCAATTGGACGGGAAAAGGATCAAAGATCAGCAGGCACAAGCCCCCATGTTACCTCCAGAGACCAACGTGTGGAGACAGTAAATGGAGAGAGCCCACGATCCCATGGATAAGCCAGGACCAGCTACGACCTGTGTCTGACCTTTACACCCCTAAGGGGCATCCCTCAATATGTAGCAAAGTCTCTGCAAATAACGCTGCAGACACTAATCTTTGAGAATCATACAACTTTAATTTAGTATCTCTCTCTTTTTTAAAGATTTTATTTATTTGTTTGACAGAGAGAGAGATCACAAGTAGGCAGAGAGGCAGGCAGAGAGAGGGGGAAGCAGGTTCTCTGATGAGCAGAGAGCCCGATGTGGGGCTCGATCCCGGGACCCTGAGATCATGACCTGAGTCGAAGGCAGAGGCTTTAACCCACTGAGCCACCCAGGCGCCCCTAACTTATTATCTCTTTAATTCTGATGAAAGTTACCCTCGAAGATCCAGCTAAGACAGTTTCCCCGTTAAAGAAGCACAAAGGAGGGATTTGATTCGAGTGCTGCCCGCTGTGCTACCAGTGGCTCCGTTCTCTCGGCAGGCTCCGTGTTCACATTACATTCTGGGTTCTCCGTGCTTCCCCGGCTGCGCTCCCCGCGCACGCTGCTGATGTCCACCAGCACGGTCGGTGGTCGGCAGTCGGCAGACTTGACGAGCGTCATCGGAAATACGCAACCCCAATGGGAGAGAACACTTCAGACAAGTAAGTTATTCTGAAATTGAGACATTCTCTAGGAGAACACCATGGGCCTGATGATTAAACGTGGCTCGTGGAGACACACCTTCCTACCTCACTTCATTTCAGTGGGGGCTGCTTTGCCAGACGTAAAAGAACAGCTTGACTAAAACTTCCTGTGCTTCTTAATCCTTCACCGGCAACCCTCCTGGAACTGGGTGGTTAACAGCGAGGGATCTCCCCAGTGCAGGGTTATTCAAAGGCTGCATCAAGGTTGAATTCAGGGGCCTGGAGCCTCTGGGAGCCGTTTGGCCCGAGTGGGAATCCTGGCTCTTCCCTGCCGGGCACAAAACTGGACGAGTGACACTCTCCGAATTTCATCTCCACTCGTAAAATGTGGGAAATAGAACGAGTGGCCTGTCAGGGTTGTTCTAAGAAGTAAATGAGTTCGTGGGTATAAAGAGCTCAGCACAAAAAATACTTGCTTCCTTTCTGCGTCTGTGAAATGAGGACAACAAAAATGCCCCCCTCGCAGGGCGCGACGGGAGAACCACATGGAATGTGTAGGGGGAGGGCTACATCAGGCTCAGTAACCCTTAGCTAGAAGAGGGATGCAAATGGTTCTCCATTTTGGTGAATTGAAAAGATGATGGCGTCCGTGCCCGTGTCACAGACGGGCTCTGTCACCCTCACCTTGTTGACCCAGATCATGGCTTTGGTGAGATGCCTTACCCAAGAGATTTCTGGCAGAGAGATACGCCTTGTTCAAAAATAGCACTCAGCC
>JAPYYJ010001863.1:0-13606 GCA_028533885.1 Nasua narica | reverse complement strand
AAAAAAAATACCTAGGAATAAATTTAACCAAAGAGGTAAAAGACCAATATAATGAAAACTGTAAGACCCTCATGAAATGAACTGATATTGATACAAACAAATGGAAAGATATATCATGCTCATGGACTCGAAGAATACTGTTATAATGTCCAAACTATCCAAAGCAATTTAAAAATCCAATGCAATCCCTATCAGAATACCAACAGTATTTTTTTTTTAATATTTTATTTATTTATTTAACAGAGAGAGAACACAAGCAGGCAGAGAGGCAGGCAGAGGCAGAGAGAGGAGCAGGCTGCCTGCCGAGCAAGGAGCCCGATGAGGGACTCGATCCCAGGATACTGGGATCATGACCTGAGCCGAAGGCAGCTGCTCAACCAACTGAGCCACCCAGGCGTCCCAGAATACCAACAGTATTTTTCACAGAACTAGAATAATCCTAACATTTATACAGAACCACAAAAGACCACAAATAGTCAAAGCAATCTTGAGAAAGAAGAACGAAGCTGTAAGTATCACAATTCCAGATTCAAGCTCTACTACAAAGCTATGGTAATCAAAACAGTACAGTACTGGTGCAAAAAGAGACACATAGAATAATGGAACATCATACAGAGCCCAGAAATAAACCCATTCTTATATGGTTACTTAATCTGTGACAAAGGAGGCAAGAATATATAGTGGGGAAAAGACAGTCTCTTCAATAAATGGTGTTGGAGAAACTGGACAACTACATACAAAAGAATGAAACTGGACCGCTTTCTTTCACCATATATAAAAATAAATTCAAAATGGATTAAACACATAATGTAAGACCTGAAGCCATAAAACTCCTAAAGGAAAACACAGGTAGTAAACTCTTGGACATTAATCTTAGTAATATTTTCTTGGATATGTATCCTTAGTAAAGTGAAACAAAAATAAATAAAAATTTTTTTTAAATTGTTTTGGGACTACATCAAACTAAAAAGCTTTTTCCTAGTGAAGGAAACCAACAACAAAATGCAAAGGCAGAGGGCGCCTGGGTGGCTCAGTTGGTTGAGCGACTGCCTCCGGCTCAGGTCATGATCCCGGAGACCCGAGATCGAGTCCCGCATCAGGCTCCCGGCTTCACGGGGAGTCCGCTTCTCACTCTGACCTTCTCCCTTCTCATGCTCTCTCTCACTCTCTCTCTTTCTCAAATAAATAAATAAAATCTTTAAAAAAATGCAAAGGCAGTATCTATTGAATGGGAGAAGATATGTGCAAATAATACAAATGGTAAGAGACTAATATCCAAAATATATAAAGAATCAATACAACTCATAAAAACAAAAAATCAATCCAATAAAAAAATAGGAAGAACCTGAATAGACATTTTCCCAAAGACAACAAATAGCTAACAGCTATGTGAAAAGATGCTCAATATCACTAATCATCAAATGCAAATCAAAATCACAATGAGATATCACCTCACACAAGACAAAAAAGCGATTCAATGGCTATCCTCAAAAAGAAGAAATAACAAGTGTTGGCAAAAATGCGGGGAAAAGGGAACCTTCCCGCACTACTGGTGGGCATATAAAATAGTATAGCAACTTTTGGAACCCAGTATGAAGATTCCTCAAAACACTAAAAATAGAAGTACCATATGATACAGTTATTCCACTTCTGCTTCTTTACCCAAGGAAAACAAAAACACTTATTGGAAAAGATATATATGAATGCCTATGGTTGCTGGAGTATTATCTACAAGAGCCAAGATATAGAAGAAATCTTAGTATCTGCTGATAAATGAACTGATCAAGAAAATGTGGTGTATATATACATATACAATGCAATATTCCTCAGCCAAAGGAAGAATGAGATCTTGTTACTTTCAACAACATGGGTGGACCTAGGAGGTATTACGCTAAGTGAAAGAAGTCTGAGAGACAAATACCATAGGATTTCACTTACATGCGGAACCTAAAAAAACAAAACAAATGAGCGAAAAACAAAAAACCCAAGACTCAAATAGAGAATACAAAATGATGGTTGCTGGGGGGGGGGGGAGGAGGGGTGTTGGGAGGGGGAGTACAGAAGTGAAGGGATGGGAAAAATAGGTGAAAGGGATGAAGAGGTACAGACTTCCAGTTACAAAATAAATAAATCATAGGGATGTAAAGTACAGCGTAGGAAATATAGTCAATAATATTGTGTAACCTTTTATGGTGACAGATGGTAACTACTTATCATGCAAAGTATTTCATCATGTTTACTTTTTTTTTTTTTTCCGAGAGAGAGAGAACATGCATGTGCATGTGAGCAGGGGTAAGGGCAGAGGGAGAGGGAGAGAATTTTAAGCAGGCATTACACCAAGCTCAGAGCCCAAAGCGGGGCTCAATCTCATAACTTTGAGATCATGACCTAAGCTGAAATCAAGAGTCCAACACTTAACCACATGAGCCCAGGAGCCCCCATAATGTTTAAAAATGTCGAATCACTATATTGTATACCTGAAACTAATATAATATTGTATGTCAACTGTATTTCAGTTAATAGAAAAATAAAAAGTATTTAGAACAGAAAAATTTTAAATGTCCTCAATGTAATGTTAAAAAAAAACTTATTTATATTTGTTTCATTTCATTGACTGTAGGTCTCAGTGTTGAGTGCTCTTCCTTCTTTAGGATTTAATTTTATATTAATATATACAAATGACTTTACACAGATGATATAAAATATGAATACCTATCTCTGTAATGAGTAAGTTTAGAAGACAGCATAATCTATTTGTGAAAACGCTGAATTTGTATGTAATCATTTGTACCATACTGAAGTGATTTCCGTTTTGGAAAAAAATTGAAAAATTAAAAGTGATCATACTATACTTCACACCTACTCAGATGGCTATTATCAGAAAAAATGGAAAACTACAAATATTGGCAAGGATGTGGAGAAATTAGAACCTACACAATGCTGAGAGGTATGTAAAACAGTACAGCCTCTGCAGAAAATAGTTTGGTAGTTACTCAAAAAACTGATGGCTGAACTATCATTTGACCACCAAGTAATTCCTCTTAAGTATACACCCAAAAGAATTCAAAGCAAAGAGATTAACACAGCTTCCTATACACCAATATTCAGAGTAGCATTATTTACAATAGCCACTTAGGAACAACCCAAGTGCCCCTCCACAGATTAATAAAAGCAATATAGTATATACATGTCATAGAATATTATTCAGCTATAAGAAAGAAGGAAATACTGAAAGAGATAACATGATGAACCCTGAAAACTTTATGCTAAGTGAAATAATCCATATACAAAAGTAAAATATTCAACAATTCCACTTATATGAAATATCTAGACTAGTCAGATGCACTGGGGCAGACTGAGAATGAGAGCTTACCATAGGCTGGGCATAAGGGGAAATGGAGAGCTATTGCTGTGTGACTGCAAAGCGCTGGTTGGCATGATAAAAATGTCTTGGAAATAATGGTTACAGTTACATAACATTATGAATGTAATTAATGCCAATGAGTTGTACATTTAAAAACGATTAAAATGGCAAATTTTATGTTATATATATATGTATTTTGCCACATTTTGAAAAACTTATCAAAAACCATGAATTGTACATTTTAAATGGGTATATTATATAGTATATGAATGATCACTCAAGGTGATTTGTTAAAAATTAACATATAAAGATTACTTAGATAAAATATCGTATGTACAGCATTATAAATATTAGCAGAGCCAAAAAATCTGAACATGCGTAAGTAAAGATGATTCTCAATCATTCAGACATATCAATCTTGATTTAGGATCTATTAAGCACTTACAGAAAAGAATAACAAAATAAAAATAGGGGGCAGTCAGAAAAAAGTGAATCTGGTAAGGATACCACTTGAGGACAGGATATAAACAACTTACTCAGAGCGCCAATTTTTCTAAGGAAAAATTCTAAGTACCTACTATGTACCCCTTGGATGAAGATAACAAGCATTTTATGGACCTGCATTTTAATAGGCAATGTGAATCATCTGAAATTAATTTGTAATCAGGAAAAATTATAGTGTTGGATGATTCAGAGAAAGGGAGAGACAAAATAAGTATACCTATTTGTGACTATAAAAAATAGTAAAATTATTATTCTGTCCTAGATCCAAATAAAGCAGAAGGAAAGAAGGAAGGAAGGAAGGAAGCAAGGAAGGAAGGAAGGAAGGAAGGAGGGAAGGGGGGGAGGGAGGGAGGGAGGGAGGAAAGAGGGAGTGAATAATAGCAGTGCTTTCAAAGAAAGTGAAAGCATCCCTTTCAATCTAAGAAGACTATCACTCAAACGTAAGGATATGTTTACAAAGCATTTACTATAAAACACCAGTTTAACAAATCAATGAGACTTGTCATTATTCTGGATCATATACCCAAATTCTATAGTCTCACACAGAAGTATTTTCATAATGGATAGATTGGCATTTAAAAAAAATTCAAGCATTTAGGGAAATGGGGCTCAATCTCAGGACTCCAGGATCATGACCTGAGCCAAAGGCAAATGCTTAACCAAATGAGCCATCCAGATGCCCCGGGAAACTTGTTTTTTTAAAAGTGAAGTTTTTTCTTTTTTTTCTTTTCTTTTTTTTTTTTTGAAGATTTTAGTTATTGAGACAGAGAATGACTGCGAGAGAGGGAGGGCAAAAACAAGCAGGTAGGGACAGAGGCAGACGGAGAAGCAGACATTGAGCTGAGCAGGGACCCAAGCCAAAGGCAGACACTTAACCAGCTGAGCCACCCAGGCATCCCTGAAATAAGTTTTTTCAAAAATTCTTTTGAAATGTTGAGGTGCCACTGCCTTCGGCTCAGGTCATGATCTCCGGGTCCTGGGATCGAGCCCCGCATCGGGCTCTCTGCTCAGCACGGAGCCTGCTTCCCCCATCTCTCTCTGCCTGCCTCTCTGCCTATTGTAATCTCTCTCCTCTCTGTCAGATAAATAAATAAACTCTTTTAAAAATAAAATAAAATAAAAATAAAATTCTTTTGAAATGCTTAAAAAATCACTGGTAGTAATTACTTTGTTAATGTGAACACAAATGTCTATGAACAGTTTCTTAAATTTCATCGGAAAAATCATTCAAAAGTAAGTCCCAAAAGGAATACAAATTATGTATCATCTATTTATCTCTTCCATACTAGGTTATTCTGGCTCTTATACCAATTAAAAGAAGGAAATTTTTGGATTCCCCTGGTATGACCCATTGAAAATGCCTACCTCTCAGTCCAAAACTATTACTTAATTCTATTTGGTTACTATAGAAAGAAGACCTTTAAAAAAAAAACTTAGAAACAATTTAAGTGAAAGTTTAAGAAATCTGTGAAAGATAAGAGGTAAACTGTTCCCTTATCTGTGAAGAGACAGATATTCTTACATTTCGTTTTTTTCAAATGTCAATTATAAAATGACACTAGGAGGAAACAAAGATACCATAGCACTCATATTGGGCACTTTATACAATGCTTACTTACTCCAATTATGCAAGGCCAAATCAGAATGCCAAAAGAGTTCTCAAAATTGCATTCATTATAATTGAAATAAATATATACCATCAACAGTGTTTAGATGGGGGCTGGAGACACCGAATAGTCTAACAAAAGGCAACAATTCTGGAGTCAAATAGTGTGCACTGGGAACTTTTGGAGGGCATTAACTGTTTATGAAAAGCCTGACCCCTAGTGGCTAGCAACTATGGCTACATACACACAGAGGAAACAGCCAGTCTGTTTTCAGCTGTTAGGCATTTTTACTGGATCTCAATTTCTATCAAAAGTAAGAGAAATCAAGGCACCTGGGTGGCTCAGTCAGTTAACTGTCTGCCTTTGGCTCAGGTCATGATCCCAGGGTCCTGGGATGAAGCCCCACTTCGGGCTCCGTGCTCAGGGGGGAGCCTGTTTCTCCCTCTGGCTCTGCTGCTCCCCCTGCTAGTACTCCCTCCCTCTCAAATAAATAAAATCCATTAAAAAAAAAAAACCAAGTAAGAAAAATCCTCGCCACTGCAAGTATGAAATCTGAGCTCAAATTATATTTTAGCTTATTATATTATTCCCATTTATTGTACTTCATAAAGTCATACAGAAAATCATCTCATCTAAATTTGTATTTCATTAGAAAATGAGATTGAGAGAAGTTCGGGACTGCATTGACTGACAGTGAACGTACATAAAAGGAGTTAACTGTTAACTGGTAAGTTCTTCAACTATGAGGTTAAAAAAAAAAAACAAAAAAAAACAGTCAACCAAACGAGAGTATGCTGCCCAATTCCCATTATTAATACACTTATTTGGGAAGCAGTCATACTTCTTTTGAATGCCTGGCATACAATCAGCACAGCTCTAAAAGTCTTCCTTTAATGGGCTGGATCTTAAAGAATTGTGTACCTGGGGGGAAAAGCTGCAGGTCACAGACTCAGAGTGCTGCACACAGCAGTTACACGACAGCACGAGAATAAACACTGTCTCCACACTCCAACTGTATTAATCATCTGTGCCACATATGCCTCCATCACCCACTGGTTAAAAGTCCCTCCACATTCTTTCCTCAGCAGATCTCCAGTGTGTTCTACTCTCATCTCACTACCATACCTCACTTTCCAGGCTTCATTTACATCAAGAAGTCATTACTTCCCAAGTATAGAAATCCAGCCTAAAGCTCTTTCCTTTGCTCCCAACTTACACATCCAAAAGCCTACTGTGTATTTATACTTTGGTGCTCCAACATTATTTTAAAACCTGTGGATTCAAAGTTGAAAACAACTTGTTGCCCACATATCTTCTCTCTCTCTCTCTCCATATACATATATGGAGATATAATGTATATCTTATACATAAGATATACATATTATACATAATACTTATGTACATATATATGTATATATGTAGGCTCCACGCTCAATGTGGAGCTTGAACTCACGACCCTAAGAGTAAGAGTTGCATGTTCTAGCAAATGACCCAGCCCGGTGCCCTGACGCCCATATTCTTCTTCCTGTATTCTCTTCCTCAATGACCCACCATCTAAAAACCTCTGTATAATCCTTGAGTCTTCCCTCAACCTCCAATCCTAGGCTCAGGTCCAATCAATCACTACGGGTTCATTTTCCCTTGACTACAGTGACTTCACACTGCCACTTCATTAGTTCTGGCCACCATTACTCGCCAGCTTCCTACCTTGTCTGTCTCCCAGGCTTCATTTCTCCAAGTACCACATCCCTGCCCCACAAATGCAAAATCTATTTGAGAACAGACTTTCTAAAGCTCAAATTGATCAATTCCATTACTTTCCTCTTTAAATCTCTTCTTTGGCTCACCACTACTCTGTAGAGAAGGTCCAAACTTCTTAACAAGTTTTCCCAGTTTACAAGACTCTGCAGAATATAACGTATGTGTGCAAGATCCTCTTTCCCTGTCCTCCACAATCAACACCCCACGTTTCTGCCCCACCCAACTCACACACCAAGTTTATTTCCCATCCATTCTGAGCTATTTTTAATTTCCTGAATACGCCACGTTATTTCCTGCAACTGGATATGAAAACAGTATTCCTGCTGCCTGGTACCTACTTATCCTCTCCCCTTTCCCTGTTCCTTTACTTAGATAACACTTGTTCATCATGGTATCTCAGCTAGGATAGTATTTTTAAAAACCTCAGGGGCACCTGGGTGGCTCAGTCAGTTAGGCATCTGCCTTCGGGTCGGGTCAATGATCCCAGGGTCCTGGGATCGAGCCCCGTGTCAGGCTCTCTGCTCAGCAAGGAGCCTGCTTCTCCCTCTCTATCTGCCTGCCTTAAAAAACAAAACAAAACAAAACAACCTCATTACTAAAAAGATCTCCAAACTTAGGTTTCTCTCCTCTGTGATCCTTATACTTGTCCCTATAAATAGCCACTAACTCAATGAATTGTGGTACCTAGGCACTTGTTTCTCCTTCATGCCAAAATGTGAGTTCCTTCAACTCATATATAATGCAGTACTTGACACATAACACATGCTCATAACTAGTTAAGAAGTGAATGGAATCTGCAACATATCACAAAACCCTCCACTGTACTCTGAACTTATTACATTTCTAGTTTTATAAAGCACCCTCAATGATACATATGGAATAATTAAAGACAACGAGATGTTGTCACGGTCAGGTTTCTCTGGGTGGCTACAGTCTATGGTTACCAATCAAACACTAACCTAGGTGTTGCTGTGAAGGTATTTTGTGCACGTGATTATTAATTAGTTGACTTTAAGACAATGAGAGTGTTCTGAGTTATCTGGGTAGGCTTGATCCAATCAGTGGAAAGGCTCTAAGAACAGAACTGAGGAGAAGAAATCCCACCTGCGACTGGAACTTCCGCTTCCGCTTGAGCTTGAGCTTTTCCAACCCTCCCTGACCGCCTGCCCAGTGGATTTTAGACTAACCTTGCAAGCTCCCACAATAAGCCATATTGTGGCTTAAGTCACATAAGCCAATTCCTGTCAATAAATCTCATTCTGTTTCTCTGATACAACACTGACTGACACAGGCATCTACTAAATAAAAGTAAACACTAAACCAGACCCTGCATTATAAACAGATAAAGGGTTCAAAAAGACCAGAAAAATTGTGAAAGCCCTCTGCTCTTCAACCTATGTTCCCTGTTTCACTTAATCCTCACCCCAACACTCCGGACACAGTTATTATTTCCATTCCTTCCTTCATTCAACAAATATTTTGAATGCTTATCACATGCCTATCATTGTCGGTCACTGTTCTAAATGTAGGAAATATAACCTAACCTCATAGCAAACAGACTAGGTGCGCAGAGGACAGGTGATGACACCGAACCTGAGTGGTTACAGAAGCCTGCATCAGCTCACAAAGCTCTAAGTCAAGGCACCAGAATTTCAACCTGAGTGTATGGTTCCAAAGCTCTTGCTCTTCTATTTCCAATGCTAAAAGACATGTCCACCCAGAAGAACTTTAACAAGCTATGTACCCAGAATGAAAGGAATATAAAGTGGCCCGTGCCCAGATGCTGCAGTGAATAATGCCTACAGTATGTTGCCCAAGAAAAGAGACGATGACCTAATCTTGTAGACATGGGTGATGAGAAAGATTCTGTCAAAGAGGCAGGAAGATTTGAGCTAGATCTTGAAAGAACACTCGTAGGTCTTCAACTGGCAAAGAAGATGAAGCAACCCCGGAATCAAGAGGCCTAGCAGGAACAAAAACTGGGACAAAGGAACATATGTGATATATATAAAGAAACTTAGAAACAGTTTGACCAGAGGAGAAAGTCTGGATCCAGGAGCAGTAAAAGGTCACTACTAGCCCTACTTCCCACAACCACCAAAATCCCATTCCCAACTCAGTCCACTTCAAAAACCTTTAGAGTGCTGGGTTTGGGGTTTTTTAGATTAACATAGTAACTATAGTAAAAAAATGGTCTGAAGGAAGTTGGGAGTGTGAGTGATTTGCAAAAAAATTCTGGGCTAGCTTAGGCTGGGAATGGAAAGGAAGAAAAAGATGAAAAAGATTCTAAGAAAGCATCTAAGAAAGTGACTTGAAAATTAAGGAAAACGCTGACAAAAGCAGTCAAAGTGCTGAAATAAGTTTAAATGGAATCATCAGAAAATACTCAGCATCACCAAATTCATAGTAGGTACTTAACAAATGTTTCTTTCTTAAAAACAGCTTCCCTGAGATAAAATTTGCATAATAAACAAACTTACCCTTTTAAAGTGTAGAATTCAATGGGGTTTAATATTTATTTACAATTTGGGAATATATCTTCTATAAATCTAATTTTAGAAATTTTCATCACCACAAACAGAAATTTCCGAACCATCAGCAATCCTTCTCTGCCCTACCCCTGGCTGAAGGCAACCAACAATCTATTTCCTATCTCTAGAGAGCTGTTTTGGGCACTTCATAATTTAAATCATATACTATGTGGTCTTAATAAATATTTCTTGACTATGAATCAGAACTTCTAGTAAAAGAGCTAGTTCTGAGAAGTGCGTTACTGTGAGACGATGCTGATCAACCGGAGACCTAAACACTCACCTGATCAAGCAAGTAAATTTTTATGCAAAGCATTATGCCTTCCAACTCCAAGATTCTAGGTCACCCATGATAGAGAAGAAAAGGAACTTAAAAATGGGAGCGATTAAAATCTCCAAGGAAAAAGATTATATAGCACAAAGAGCAGAGAGCTGATTTCATTTAAGAAGACCTGTACGTAGGCGTTGGAAAAGAAATGAAGAACAGCCTGAAAGGCAGGAGAATCAGAACACAACTACAAAGACTAAGGAAGGGGAGCCACCTGTATTGTAGATGACTGCAGAATTGAAGGAAAAAGGTGTAACTCTGGGGAGCTGAGTTTCGATAGTATATGTGTACAGTTCAGAGAAAAAGTAATAGCTTTTTTTAAAAGAGAAAATGAGTAGCAAAATATAGACAGAAAGAACACAGCCTATTCTTCAGAGTTTTGAGAAAGATAAAAGGCAAATGCACAAGTAAAATATTTCAGGAGTGCAAAGTGTTCTTAAATATAAGGTACAGTTATTTCTAAGTATTCCTTGTACATGTGCTCAAGCTACCAGACAGAAAAAAGAAAGAAAAACACTATTCTAAGGAATTATCTTCTTTAAAGTGAGACCCACCAAAAGGTCTTTATCATCTTAAAACACAGAGGTTATTCCTAGGGTTTCTGTACCATGTAGAATCCACATGTATGAACACATGTAGAATATCAAAAATATGTATCTGAGACACAGTAACACTTTACATAAACAAATAAAACCACTGATTTCTCTCTCACCCTATGTATTTTTTTAAGGCTATGAAAACAGTCATGGGAATCTTACACAGAGAAATATAGCTAAGAAAACTAGGCAGTCACTAAAAACAAATTCATGTTATATAACCCAGCCCAAACCTGTCACCAGCTTACTTTATAGTCCTAATTTCATGTCTTTCAATTTTAAATACAAACAAAATGCACATTCCACACAAATTTACTTCTATGTATTAATCAAGCTAATATGCTTTATATTCAAAAAAAGAAATTAGAAAATTTTTTTAATTCCAAAATGTTTTAAATGAGGTTGACTATTTATCAAAGAAACCTTGAGCTAACAGGATTTAAAAATATTTCCTTCGTTCAGCAAGTTAAAACTGTGATGACGTTTTCTTTATGCTTAATAATTGTAAAAGGTAATCCTCAGAGAGCACAGTTGCTCAAGAAGAACAACAGAAAGGCTTGAGGTTACACTGAATTAAGAGCAAAATAGGAAGGTGGGAACTGAATGTAAGATTAAGATAAAAATCTACAGATGGAAAATTCACTTACCTTTTTAAACATAACTAGCGAGATGACCGCTGATGCTGTGAAAAGTGCTGCTATAATTATCATCATTATTCCAACAGGAATACTTTGGTTGAGACCAGTAAGGGATGAAATCCAACCACTATGAAGTAATTTAAAAACAGAAAAAGTGTAATTAGACAAGTAAGTGAATGCATGCTTAAAAAAAAAACTCAAAAACATAGTTAACCAATACATTTCAGCACTTATAACCCAGGCAATATTCAAGTTCCTCATATTAACTTGGTTAATTTTCACAATTCCGTAAATAAATGCTGGTTTAAACCCCTATTTTGTAGATGAGCATCAGAGTCAGAGATATTCACTAACTTGCTCAAAGTTACAGAGCTAATAAGTGGCATAGTTTGAATTCAAATCCAGCACTAAGTACCAGAGCCTTAAGTGTGTACCATCAGTTTTTTTTTTTAGCACATGAGCTCAGTATTACTTTCTTTTTTTTTTTTAAGATTTTATTTATTTACTTATTTGAGAGAGAGAGAATGAGAGAGAGGAAGAGGTCAGATGGAGAAGCAGACTCCCCGCTGAGGAGGGAGCCCGATGCGGGACTCGATCCAGGGACTCCAGTATCATGGCCTGAGCCAAAGGCAGTTGCTTAACAACTGAGCCACCCAGGCACCCCTACTTTCAGTTCTTTTTAAATTCTGCTTAATTATGAAAGAAAATATTTGCAAACTGTATATCCAATCAATAATTAGCATCCAGAACATAGAAAGAACTTTCAAAGGCAACCAATAGGAAAAAAAAATTCTATTAGAAAATGGGCAAAACACATGGAGATGTTTCATCGAGAGGATATAAAGAGGCAAATAATCACATGAAAGGATGTTCAACATTATGAGTCACTGGAAAAATATAACTTAAAAACCTCAGTGAGAGATCACTATATATCTATCAGAAGAGCTAAAATTTTTAAAAGTGGTAACACCAAACCTGGTCAGGACGTGGAGGCTGAGTCACTCACACATTGTTGGTGAGAATGTAACCTGGCAGAGTCATTCTGCAGAAGTGACTACACATGCAACTTTCACATGAACCAACCATTATATCCTCGGGTATTTATCACAGAGAAGTGAAAATGGATGTTCACACAAAATTTGTTCACAAATGTTTACAGAGGCTTTATTTATAATATTATTCTAAAATCAGAAACAGTCCAGAGTCCTTCAAATGGTGAATGATTAAACAAACTGTGGTACATCCACAGTTTTGCTCAGGAATAAAAATGAACGAACTACTGATACACACAACGAGCGAGATGAATCTCCAGAGAACTATGCCAAGCACAAAAAGACAAAAATTACATACCCTACGATTCCATTTATATAACACTCTTGAAATGATGAAATAATAGAAATGATGAACAGATTAGTGACTGCTGGGGTTAAGAAGTAAATGAAGGCAGGAGGGAAGTGAAAGTGCTATAAAAGGGCAACATAGGAGATTCTCTGCTGATGGAAAGGTTCTTTATCTTTACTCTATCAATGTCAAGATTCCGGTTTTGACATTACACCATGGTTTTGCAAGATGTCACCAATGGGAAAAACTGGGTTAACAGTATTATTTCTTGTGACTATGTGAGCAATTATCTCAAAATAAACAAGAAAAATTTTTAATTTTTTAAAAACCTGCTGAATCATATGAAGTCTAGGTATCTTAAAACACGTCATCCTATATGCCCCCTCACTAGCAGTCTCCAATGCTATGAAGTCACTACACAATGTTCTGCTCAATTTTAACACATTTTTCTAAATTTGTGCTAAAAAGCACAAATTACTTCAATTTCATAAGAATAAAAAAACTTGGGCGCCTGGGTGGCTCAATTGGTTGAGCGACTGCCTTCGGCTCAGGTCATGATCCCAAGGTCCCTGGATCGAGTCCCACATCAGACTCCCAGCTCCATGGGGAGTCTGCTTCTCCCTCTGACCTTCTCCCCTCTCATGTTCTCTCTCACTCTCTCTCAAATAAATAAATAAAATCTTTAAAAAAAATTTGTGCTGTTAACATAAGCAGTATATTTTTTAAAATATTTTATTTATGTATTTGACAGAGAGAGAGAGAGAGATCACAAGCAGGCAGAGAGGCAGGCAGAGAGAGGGGGGGAAGCAGGCTCCCTGCTGAGCAGAGAGCCCCATGTGGGGCTCGATCCCAGGACCCTGAGCTCATGACCTGAGCCAAAGGCAGAGGCTTTAACCTGCTGAGCCACCTAGGCGCCCCAGCAGTATATTTTTTTTT
>JAPYYJ010001862.1:0-13606 GCA_028533885.1 Nasua narica | reverse complement strand
TGGAACATTTTTCCATTTCTTTGTGTCTTCCTCAATTTCTTTCATGAGCACTTTGTAGTTTTCTGAGTACAGAGTCTTTGCCTCTTTGGTTAGGTTTATTCCTAGGTATCTTATGGTTTTGGGTGCAATTGTAAATGGAATCAACTCCTTAATTTCTCTTTCTTCTGTCTTGCTGTTGGTGTATAGGAATGCGACTGATTTCTGTGAATTAATTTTATATCCTGACACATGATTGAATTCCAGTATGAGTACTAGCAGTCTTGGAGTGGAGTCTTTTGGGTTTTCCACATAAAGTATCATATCATCTGCAAAGAGTGAGAGTTTGACTTCTTCTTTGCCACTTTGGATGCCTTTTATTTCTTTTTGTTGTCTGATTGCTGAGGCTTCTAGGACTATGTAGACTTCTAGGACTATGTTGAACAGCAGTGGAGATAGTGGGCATCCCTGCCATGTTCCCGATCTCAGGGGAAAAGCTCTCAGCTTTTACTAGGGGACATTCTTTTGAAAGGAATAAACATTACTGTAAATAGTGAAATGATGTTTTGAAAATACTTCAAAATTTATATTAATATAATTTCCTGAAGAGGAAAGGAGTAGAATCTTGACATTGAGTGTAGCAGTAAATTTGCTAGATAAATATATGGGACACCCAGTCAAAGTTGAATTTTAAATGAATAATATTTTAGTATAAGTATGTATGAAATATACTTAGGCTAAATTTTTTATTGCCATTTATCTGAAATTCAGAAGTAGCTGGGCTCTGTATTTTAATTTCCAAATCTGACCACCAGTCATCCAGCAGGGGATTGAGAAGACAGAAGGCATTTGCTGGGCTGATTGTAAATGGAACTACACAGACTGGCTGGGATCAGAGATGGCAGTCAGGAGGTTAGGATGATGATAGGAACATTTATTGACTTTACTAGGGGCCAGATGCTATTTTAAGCTCTTTACATTAATATATTACCTTTTATAGTAACATGTGATGCAGGTATCCTTATCCTTATTTTACAGATCTGGAGACTAAAGCAGGTAGTGGTAACTTGCCCCAAACCACAGTGGTGAGGGACCAGAAGAGCAGGATTCTTCTCAGATTGTGTGGTCCTGTGCCTTTGTCAAAGCCACCAACCTGACTGCCACTAGGGGAAAGAGGCAAGGGTTTCTTTGATACAGGGGTTTTTAAATGCTGTAGATGGTCCCTGGTCCCCCGGATTCATTAATGTATTCAACAAATGTTTACTGTGTGCTGGATATGGCCTAGGACTTGAAAGATGTGATAGTGATAGTGCTTTGTTATAACTCATAACGGTGGGAGGAGAAGGGATCATTTCTACAATTTATATCAGAAATTCAAATAAGCCCTAATCCCCCCAACGTCAGGGAAGATCAAGAACCACCAGTCTGGCTCTTCTCTCTCACCAGATCTTTCTCAGATCTATTGCTGCCTTGTCCAGTGCTGGCTGCCTCCCAGCTGTGGCTCCCACTATGTGTTATCGATATGCTTTACCTGCTTTTGTTCCTATCACTGCCTTGAGAATTCAGGCAGCACTTTGTCCAGGAAGCAGGAGGCATCAGCCCACCAGCTCCCTGAGCAGAGTCCTCAGAGCCATGTTTGAGAACATTTGCAGAAGACCTCCAAATGGGCATCAGTCCAGGATAGAGGCGATAGGGGAAACTGGGGCATGTCTGGGAGAACCTGGTACCCAACCAGGAGATTGCCCCCCTTTTCTGGTAATTTGAGACATCTTGTCATTGGTGATGATCTATCTTCAGCTCCATTAGAATATAACGGCAGAACATCTTTGAAGTATGGGGCTCCTCTCTGTCTTTACAGAAAACAGTTCATCCCCATTCATTCTGCCCTACCCAGGCAACAACTTAAGGCTGCTTGTTCTTGTTTTTAGCGTGGTGCTGGCACTTAAAACATTATTATTGTCAGGATTGCAATGAAGGAAGTGCAAAGCAAAACTGTGAGGTCATTTTTCACATATCAGACTGACAACTTAAATGGTGATGGCCTGCAGTGTTGAAGGGAGTTGCAGTCGATGGGAAGACAGGTGCTCTCATATGTTGTTGGGAGGGAGCAAATTTTGGAGGGCATTTTGACAGTATATACAGAAATTTAAAAATACACACCCCCTTTGACCTAGCTAGATTCCTATAGAATTCACCAAAATATTCATAGAAGGATATTTCACTGCATAGGATGTAACAGTTTAAAAAAACAGAAATGATAGACCTAAATGTCCATCAGGGGGTGAATGGTTATACAGATTGCAATTTCTTTGGAAAACTGAATTCTATGCAACCATGAGAAAGAATGAACTAGGTCTGTATATACTCAGATATTACCCACAATACATTACATTTTTTCTTCATCTATTGTTTTTATGCACAAGTCACCATAATTTCTGCATGCCAGTCACAACTCCAGAGGGAGAGAAGATGGCTATGATTGGGTAGGATGGCCTTAGGGAGACAGAGGGGCAAAGAGATAGGTGAGGAATCCAGAGCTAAGGAATAGGGAATTTAGGAAGATGGGGGTGGCCACCATCATCAAAGGATGCCAACTTCACATTAGAACAACATTGCCCTTTGGATTTAGTGTCTGGAAGGCAGAGGGGACTCTGGGCAACAGCTGTGCTAAAGGGAACAGACTCTATATTGGAGAGGACAGAGAAGAAACAATAGGCAGGAAAAGAGACCATGATATAGACAATTCTTGAAAACTGTGCACATGAAAACAGAAAACAAGGTGATGGTTGGAGTTGGGTGAGGGGAAAGTGAGATTCATTTTTTAAGTAGGAGCGACTTGAATATGTAAAAGCCAAAGGGAAGAATTCAAGTGTTTTATGCTATTAAGTTAAAAACCATAGCCACAAATATAAAGTGTAATATGGTATATAAAGTATAATAGAGTATATATATATACACACAAACAGTATAATCCTATTTGTGTAAAAATTTAAGAATTTAAGACTATTCATATGTTGGTACATACATAAAACTTTTTCTATAAGGACACAAGAAAGTATTAAAATTGGTAGCCATCATTAATTATTAATATCAGTAACCATTATTATTTCTGGGGAGAGCTAATGCGATGAGAGAGAGGCATGAGTTTTACTTCTTATTTTATACTCCAGAACTCTCTTCTTCCTCCCTTAACCAAAATTTCTGATTTTCACGGTAATTGATCTTAGGTAAATATCCAGAGGAAAGCAATTCCAATTAAAGGAATCCAAAGAATCCAAGCTAAAAAGTACATTGTAAATAACCCCTACTTCTGGCTTCTCCACACCCACCCACTTAGGGGGTTTGCATCATAAAACACATTCATCTTTTCTGGGATAAGCTGTGTTGAATCACAAAGACCAGGGAGGAATTTCAGGAATGTGAGGCCATCTTTCCCCTTTCTGGGGGTTTGTTTCACTGTGACAGTGCTTGGAAGCTGAACAAGGTCCAGATTAGTGGTTCTCAGCTAGTGGAGAGATACTGATGACCTAATACCACACCCAATCAGATAAATCCAAACCACTGGGGTGGGTCCCACGTATCATTATTTTGAACACTTCTCAACCAAGAGTCTAGAGCAGTGGGTTCTCAACCTGGCTACACACTGGCATCAGATGGAGAGAAAAAAAAAATTATCGATATCTGCGTCAGCCTGTGGGGGCTGCTATCCGACATACCACAAACCTGGTAGCATAAAACAAATTTATTTCCTCATAATTCTGGAGGTGGGAAGTCCAAGATCTGGTGTCAGCAGATTTCGTTTCTCCTAAGGCCTGTCTCCTTGGCTTGGAGATGGCTGTCTTCTTCCTAGGTCTTTGAAGAATCTTCCCTTTGTATGTGTCTGTGTCCTAACCTCCTCTTAAACACACCAGTTACACTGGATTAGAGTCCACCCTAATGACCTCACTTTAACTTAATTACCTCTTTAGCCCATCTCCAAACAGAATCACATTCTGAGCTACTGAGGGGTAGGACCGCAACATATGGATTTTGACATATTTCATAATTCAGCCCCAAACAGTTCAAACTCCATTTTCAGCCAATGAAATCAGAACCTCTGAAGGTGGGGTTTGGACATAAGTATTTTTTTCAACCATTGACGATCCCGGAGTGCAGCTCTTTGATTCCATGTTTTCCTCTTCTCCCAGTATGGGATTCAGTCTCTGAGGAGCTCAGTGAGTCTTGGTCTTAATCTTACAATAACCAGATCAAATGCCCTCAGGTCAGAGTGATCAGAATCGACTTGTGTTTCAGACAAGCTAATGATATTACTGAAAGAGACTGGGTCCTGTGAAGAAAAGTGAGGGAGGCTCTGTTGGTGTGGGAGGCACCACTGGCCACACCTCAGCCAGAGTGCCCCTGTTCCTGTCCGACAGTGTCAGCAGATGCCCCTTCTGCCTGTGGACCTGTCTGTGTAAAGATGTGATGCCAAGAGCCAGGGGAAATAGCCCACCGACATGACATAGATGGGAAGAGCCTGAGTTCTTTTTTTCTTTCTTTTTTTTAAGATTTTATATATTTGACAAAGAGAGACACAGTGAGAGAGGGAACACAAGCAGGGGGAGTGGGAGAGGGGAAGCAGGCTTCCCTCCAAGCAGGCAGCCCAATGCAGGGCTTGATCCCAGGATGCTGGGATCATGACCTGAGCTAAAGGCAACCACTTAATGACTGAGCCACCCAGGTGCCCGGAGATCCTGGGTTCTTGATGATGCCATCACATCTCGAGGTCAAATTAACTCCTCAAAATACTCCATCTTTGGACTTTTGGGTAGAGAAGGTAAGAAAATTTCCTCCTGTTTAAACTGTTGACCTATGATTAAAGTGATGTAGCTAATTACTCCAAGGCAGTGGCTCTCAATTACAGTGGCTATAAATTATACCTACTTGGGTGGCTTAAAAAAACACAATGTAACCAAACAATCCTACTGATTTCTGGGTTCCGCATCCAGAGACCCTGGTTTAATTGGTCTAGGGTGAAAGGAAGACATTGGGAATTTTTAAAACTGGGCTGGTGTCGAGAACCATAGCTCTAACATTAGGAAAATTAATATGAAGAAATTATACAGGAGCTGCTTTAGAGCCCTTGCAAGCCAAAAGCTGAGTAGAGGTGGTATAAAACAGTAGGTAGGCACAGTGCTTCTTGCCCGGGCTGTTGTCAGGGCAAGACCAGCTCATGCAAACACAGCAGGCATCTCACAGGGAGCTGTAAGAGTCACCAGGGGCTCCATTTCTAGGACTAGAAGTAGACCTTGCATCTGATTAACAATGACCTCATTTACTTATACAAAAGTGATCTCAGTTCCTCATCGATCAGAAAAACTGGTATATGATGTGTGCGTGTGTGTGTGTGTGTGTGTGTTGATGGGGAAATGGAAGGGTTTGCACTGTGATTTGGAACTGGGTGGAAGCACAGGCTTTCCTGAAAGTAGAACCAGAGGGGATTGAGGCCTTGACCATGGTGTGAGCCTGTACCTTCCTAATCTCTAATTAGGCTAGTTTTTGACTGTGGGTGGTGTGTGCTAAAATTTCCCTACACAGGGGTAGAGATGGGCTCTGCTCCCTAACTCTTACACCCTTGAAGGCTGAGTGACAGACACATGGTGGGAACAGTGACGCACGATGGTATCGCAAGGACAGATAAAACCAAGGTTATGGAAAGACAGCTCTTGGTGGGACCCTGGTCCCTGTGTGGGGGGAGTAGAATTTTCACTGTCAGCTTAAAAAGGAGCAGTTATTGTTGTTGGTGATTTTACCCTGTGGAGCTGCTCTGTGAGGTCCTGGGTGCCAGTTCTCATCAGGAGAACCAGTGATAACCCATTTTCCTTGGCAGACTTGCCTTTAAGGATTGTGACTAGAAATGAACTGCCCTTCTATCTTCCCTGCTTCAGGAAGAAGCAAACAACTCCTTCTCTAAATACCCCTTCAAGGTTTACCCAGGACTCACATGTCTGGAAATCCTCACCAAATGGCTTCGGTGAGGAAAGCTGGCCCTGTCTTTTGGGAAGAGGGATTAAATCATTCAATTGCTTAGAAAGCATTGAGTGATGTTCAGATAGGTGCTGGAGAAGATGCCAAAGCTTAATCCTAGCCCTCAAAGACTTCACAACTTGTTAAGGAAAAGGAAACTATACTACATAATGATATTAGAAATAATTAAAGGCTGAACTGTGTAATGCTACTAATAAAAACCCCTAATTAGAGCTGGAAGAGCTGGAGAAAAAGGCTTCATGAAGAAGGTGGGGGTCCAGTGAAGTACAGGATTTGGCTAGGTGGGAGGGGCAGGTGGGATCGAGGTGTGCTAGGCTTTGTGGCCAGGATATGTAAAACCTTGAAGGTCTAGGGAGCAATAGATCATTCAAACCTTGATTCATGCACGTGAGTCACATGGCAGGCTTCCATAATTCATGATGTTGCTCTGGCAACTCCCTCTCTCCACCCAGCTACAGCCACTGTGTCCCAAACTAACAGTGGCACAGTATAACTTGACACAGAATAAATATTACTTCCAGAACATAGATCAAGTCAGTTCTTGTATTGGCCTTGAATCCTTCAGTCAATGACCAACCTCACAAAAAATGCTGGTCCTATTGAGCAATAAGTGCATAGATTCTTGGACAGAATTCCCTGACTATCTTTCTGCTGCCATTTGCCCAAAGCACTCCTAGGGCCCTCCTGCTCCATGACTAGCACATTCATCTTGTCCTCCAGGGCCTCCTCCCTAAACCCTTGGTGCACAGTGGCTAGGTGGTCACATTTGGACATTTTTCACTGTATCTTCTCTTGTTGTTTGCCAACACTCATTCATTCGTTCTTACTCTGAGTTGAGACTATTTCATACTCTTTTGTGTTTCTTAAGTAATAAACATAGTGCCAGACTGACAATAAGTTAAAATTCAATAACACTTTCATTTCCCTCAAGGTTATTAGAGACAAAACTACACATATTTTTAATATTTCATATTTTAGGGTAGGCAAATGTACATTTGAACAAAGTTATAAAGGTACAATAGGGAAAACCAAATTTCCTCTCCCCTCTGCCCTTCATTCCATTGAATTACCTCCAAGACAGTCACTCTTAGGTTTCTGAAGAATGCTTTGAGAAATATTCTATGGTTATGAATATATGTCATACTTTTTCACACAAATGGCAATACACTCGCTATTCTGCATGTTGGGTTTATCACTATTATATCTAGAGCATTTTTCATATCAGTATAAATAGTCCTGCCTCTTTCTTAATAGCTGCATGTTATTCCATTGTGTGGATGTACACATTTAACCACCCCTGAGGACTATGTAGGACAAACAATGAACATACTTATGAACACATAATTTTGTGCTTGTACTGGTTTAACTGTAGGATAATTACTAAAGAGTAGAGTTTCTGGGTCTTAAGGTATATATATTTCAAATTTTGGTAGTTATTGCCAATTGCCTTTATAGAGTCATCCCAGTTCCACACCCAAAACCAATATATGAGATTTGTTTCCTGCATCAGTAATTTTTTTTAAAGATTTTTTATTTATTTATTAGAGAGAGAGACTGAGAATGAGAGGGGAGAAGGTCAGAGGGAGAAGCAGACTTCCCGCAGAGCCGGGAGTCCGATATGGGACTCGATCCCAGGACTCCGGGATCATGACCCGAGCCGAAGGCAGTCGCTTAACCAACTGAGCCACCCAGGAGCCCCTGCATCAGTAATTTTTAATTTTTTTTATTTTGTTCCTTTTTTATATAAAAAAATTTTTTTTCATTAACATATAATGTATTATTTGCCCCAGGGTACACGTCTGTGAATCATTAGGCTTACACATTTCACAGCACTTACTATAGCACATACCTTTCCCAATGTCCATAACCCAGCCACACTATCCCTACGCCCCTCACCCCCCCAGCCACCTTCAGTTTGTTACCTGAGTTTAGGAGTCTCTTATGGTTTGTCTCCTTCCCCATCCCATCTTGTTTCATTTCCCTCCCCTATGCCCCCCATGACCCTCCACCCTGCCTCTCAAATTCTTCATATCAGAGAGATATATGATAATTGTCTTTCTCTGATTGATTTATTTTGCTCAACAATATACCCTCTAGTTCCATCCACATCGTGGCAAACGGCAAGATTTTATTTTTCTTGATGGCTGCATAGTATTCTATTGTATATACATACCACATCTTCTGTATCCATTTATCTATTGATGGACATCTAGGTCCTTTATATAGTTTGGCTATTGTGGATTCCCTTTTCTCTGCATCCTTGCCAACGTCTGTCCTTTCCTGACTTGCTAATTTTAGCCATTCTGACTGGTGGGAGGTATATCTCACTGCGGTGTTGATTTGTATTTCTCTGATGCTGAGTGATGTTGAGCAATTTTTTATGTGTCGGCCATTTGGATGTCCTCTTTGCAGAAATATCTGTTCATATCTTCTGCCCATTTCTTGATTGGATTATTTGTTCTTTGGGTGTTGAGTTTGAGAAGTTCTTTATATATTTTGGATACTAGCCCTTTATCTGATATGTCATTTGCGAATATCTTCTCCTATTCTGTCAGTTGTCTTTTGGTTTTGTTGACTTTCTCTTGCTGTGCAAAAGCTTTTGATCTTGATGAAGTCCCAATAGTTCATTTTTGCCCTTGCTTCCCTTCTCTTACCAGGGAAGCAAGGCCAAAATTCCAGATTGTCTAATTTGCTGGCGTATGTTTCTAGGAAGAAGCTGCTGCAGCTGAGGTCAAAGAAGTAGCTGCCTGTGTTCTCCAGGATTTTGATGAAGTCTTATCTCACGTTGAGGTCTTTCATCTATTTTGAGTCTATTTTTGTGTGTGGTGTAAGGAAGTGGTCCAGTTTCATTCTTTTGCATGTGGCTGTCCACTTTTCCCAAAACCATTTGTGGAAGGGACTGTCTTTTTTCCATTGAATATTCTTTCTTGCTTTATCGAAGATTAGTTGACCATAGAGTTGAGGTTCCATTTCTGGACTATCTATTCTGTTCCATTGATCTATGTGTCTGTTTTTGTGCCAGGACCACACTGTCTTGATGATTACCGCTTTGTAATATAGCTTGAAGTCTAGAATTGTGATGCCACCAACCTTGGTTTTCTTTTTCAACATTCCTCTGGCTATTTATGGTCTTTTCTCATTTCATATAAATATTAGGGTTATTTGTTCCATGTCTTTGAAATAAATTGATGGTATTTTGATAGGGATTGCATTAAATGTGTAGATTGCTTTAGGTAGCATAGACATTTTCATAATATTTGTTCTTCCAGTCCATGAGCATGGAACATTTTTCCATTTCTTTGTGTCTTCCTCAATTTCTTTCATGAACACTTTATAGTTTTCTGAGTACAGATTCTTTGCCCCTTTGGTTAGGTTTATTTCTAGGTTTCTTATGGTTTTGGGGCAATTGTAAATGGGATTGGCTTCTTAATTTCTCTCTTTTCTGTCTTGCTGTTGGTGTATAGAAATGCAACTGATTTCTGTGCATTGATTTTATATCCTGACACTTTACTGAATTTCTGTATGTGTTCTAGCAGTCTTGGAGTGGAGTCTTTTGGGTTTTCCACATAAAGTATCATATCATCTGCAAAGAGTGAGAGTTTGACTTCTTCTTTGCCAATTTGGATGCCTTTTATTTCTTTTCGTTGTCTGATTGCTGAGGCTAGGACTTCTAGGACTATGTTGAAAAGCAGTGACGATAGTGAACATCCCTCCCGTGTTCCTGATCTTTGGGAAAAAGCTCTGAGTTTTTCCCCATTGAGAGTGATATTCACTGTGGGTTTTTCATAAATGGCTTTGATGATATTGAGGAATGTACCCTCTATGCCTGCACTGTGAAGAGTTTTGATCAAGAAAGGATGCTGTACTTTGTCATATGCTTTTTCATTATCAATTGAGAGCATCATATGGTTCTTTTTCTTTATTTTATTAATGTATTGTATTACATTGATTGATTTGTGGATGTTGAACCAATCTTGCAGCCCAGGAATAAATCCCACTTGGTCGTGGTGAATAATCCTTTTAATGTACTGTTGGATCTTATTGGCCAGTATTTTGGTGAGAATTCTTACATCCATGTTCATCAGGATATTGATCTATAATTCTCCTTTTTGATGGGGTCTTTGTCTGGTTTTGGGATCAAGGTAATGCTGGCCTCATAAAATGAGTTTAGAAGTTGCCCTTCCATTTCTATTTTTTGGAACAATTTCAGGAAAATAGGTATTAATTCTTCTTTAAATGTTCGGTAGAATTCCCTTGGGAAGGCGTCTGGCCCTGGGCAATTGTTTGTTGGGAGATTTTTGATGACTGCTTCAATCTCCTTACTGGTTATGGATCTGTTCAGGTTTTCTATTTTTCCTGGTTCAGTTTTGGTAGTTTATCTGTCTCTAAGAATGCATCCATTTCTTCCAGATTGTCTAATTTGCTGGTGTAGAGTTGCTCATAATATGTTCTTATAATTGTTTGTATTTCTTTGGTGGTGGTTGTGATCTCTCCTCTTTCATTCATGATTTTATTAATTTGGGTCCTTTCTCTTTTTTTTTGATAAGTCTGGCCAAGGGTTTATCAATTTTATTAATTCTTTCAAAGAACCAACTCCTAGTTTCGTTGATTTGTTTTACCATTCTTTTGGTTTCTATTTCATTGATTTCTGCTCTGATCTTTATTATTTCTCTTCTCCTGCTGGGTTAAGGCTTTCTTTGCAGTTCTTTCTCCAGCTCCTTTAGGTATAGGGTTAGGTTGTGTATTTGAGATCTTTCTTGTTTCTTGAGAAAGGCTTGTATTGCTATATTCTTTCCTCCCAGGACCTCTGTCACTGTGTCCCAAAGATTTTAAACAGTTTGTTTTTCCATCTTCATTTGTTTCTCTGAATTTTTTAATTCTACTTTAATTTATTAAAAATGGCATCTGAAAATATGCAGTGAGTGATCCCAATCTTTTGGTACCAATTGAGACTTGATTTGTGACCTGGGATGTGAAATTCTGGAGAATGTTCCATGTGCTCTAGAGAAGAATGTGTATTCTGCTGTTTTGGTATGGAATGTTCTGAATATATCTGTGATGTCCACCTTGTCCACTGTATCATTTATAGCCTTTATTTTCTTGTTGATCTTTTGCTTAGATGATCTGTCCATTTCACTAAAGGGGGTATTAAAGTCCCCTACTACTATTTTATTATTGTTAATATGTTTCTTTGATTTTGTTTATTGATTGGATTTGTTTATCAATTTATTTTTTGGATTATAATTGGTTGCTCCCATATTAGGAGTATAGATATTTACATACACAGATATTATTACACAGATATTTATAATTGTTAGATCTTCTTGCTGGATGGTCCCTTTAAGTATGATATAGTGTCCTTCCTCATCTCTTATTATAGTCTTTGGCTTAAAATCTAATTTATCTGATATAAGGATTGCCACCTCAGCTTTCTTTGATATCCATTAGCATGGTAAATTGTTTTCCATCCCCTCACTTTATTTTTTTATTTTTTTAACTTTTTAAAAGATTTTATTTATTTATTTGACAGAGAGGAGAGAGATCACAAGTAGACGGAAAGGTAGGCAGAGAGAGAGGGGGAAGCAGACACCCTGCTGAGTAGAGTGCCCAATGTGGGGCTTGATCCAGGACCCTGAGATCATGATCTGAGCTGAAGGCAGAGGCTTGAACCCACTGAACCACTCAGGCACCCTCACCCCCTTACTTTAAGTCTAGAGGTGTCTGGGTCTAAAATGAATTTCTTGTAGACAGAATATCGATGGATCTTGTTTTTTTATCCATTCTCATACTCTCTGTCTTCTGATTGGGACTTTCAGGGTAACTATTGACATATATAAATTTAGTGCCATTGTATTGCCTGTATGGTGACTGTTAACTGTATATTGTCTCTGTTCCTTTTTGGCCTATGTTCCTTTTAGTCTCTCTCTGTGCTTAGAGGACCCCTTTCGATATTTTCTGTAGGGCTGGTTTGGCATTTGCAAATTCTTTTAGTTTTTGTTTGTTATGGAAGCTTTTTATCTCTCCATCTATTTTCAATTACAGCCTAGCTGGATATAATCTTCTTGGATGCATATTTTTCTCATTTAGTGCTCTGAATATATTGTTCCAGTCCTTTCTGGCCTGCCAGGTCTCTGTGGATAGGTCTTCTGCCAATCTAATATTTCTGGCTTTGTATGTTACAAGCTCCTTGTCCAAGATCCTTTCAGGATTTTCCTTTTGCCACTAAGACTTGTAAGTTTTAATATTAGGTAATGGGGTGTAGACCTATTTTTATTGATTTTGAGGGGGATTCTCTGTGCCTCCTGGAATTTGATGCTTGTTCCCTTCATCAAATTAGGGAAATTCTCTACTATAATTTGTTCCAATATTCCTTCCTCCTCTCTCTCTCTCTTTCTTCTTCTTCTGGGATCCCAATTATTCTAATATTGTTTTGTCTTATGGTATCACTTATCTCTCAAATTCTCCCCTCATGGTCCAGTAGTTGTTTTTCTCTCTTTTTCTCAGCATCTTTATTCTCCATCATTTGGTCTTCTATATCACTAATTCTCTCTTCTGCCTCATTTATCCTAGCAGTAAGATCCTCCATTTATTTCTCCCCAAATTTGTTTATTTTAATTTTTCAGTGTTACAAGATTGATTGTTCATGCACCACACCCAGTGCTCGATGAAGTACATGCCCCTCTCGATACCCACCACCAGACTCACCTACCCCCCACCCCCTCCCCTCCAAAACCCTCAGTTTGTTGCTCAAAGTTCACAGTCTCTCCTGGTTCATCACCCCCTCCGATTTTCCCACATTCACCCTTCCCTTCCTTCTCACGATGCCCTCCATGATTTTCTTTATACTACACACGTAAGTGGGACCATAAGATAATTGTCTCTCTCCACTTGACTTATTTCACTCCTGATAATCTCTTCTACTCCTGTCCATGTTGATACAAAAGTTGGATATTCATCCTTTCCGATGGAGGCATAATATTCCATTGTATAGATGGACCACATCTTCCTTATTCATTCATCTGTTGAAGGGCATTTTGGTTCTTTCCACAGTTTGGTTATTGTGGCCATTGCGTCTATAAACATTGGGGTACATGTGGCCCTTCTTTGTACTGCATCTGCTTCTTTGGGGTAAACACCGAGTGGTGCAATTGCAGGGTCATAGGGTAGCTGTATCTTTAATTTCCTGAGGAATCTCCATACTGTTTTCCAAAGTGGCTAAACCAACTTGCATCCCCACCAACAGTGGAGGAGGGTTCCCCTTTCTCCACATCCTCTCCAGCATTTGTTGTTTACTGTCTGGTTGATTTTGGCCATTGTAACTGGCGTAAGGTGGTATCTCAGTGTGGTTTTGATTTGAATCTCTCTGATGGCTAAAGATGATGAACATTTTTTCATGGGTCTGTTTGCCATTTCTATGTCTTCTTTGGAGAAGTGTCAGTTCGTGTCTTCTGCCCATTTTTTGATGTGATTATCTGTTTTGTGAGTGTTGAGTTTGAGGAGTTCTTTATAGATCTTAGATATCAGACCTTTGTCTGTAGTGTCATTTGCGAATATCTTCTCCCATTCTGTGGGTTGCCTGTTTGTTTTGTGGACTGTTTCCTTT
>JAPYYJ010001861.1:0-13606 GCA_028533885.1 Nasua narica | reverse complement strand
TGGGGGGGTGGGCGAGCCTGGTGGTGGGTATCGAGAAGGGCACGTATTGCATGGAGCACTGGGTGTGGTGCATGAACAATCAATCTTGTAACACTGAAAAATTAAAATAAACAAATTTGGGGAGAAAAAAAAAGAATAGTCTTTGTGTCACAAAAATTTTCTTGAATAATAACCTGAGTATACACACAAAATATTTAATGCTCAGTGTGACCAGCACATAATGAATACCCAATATTATTAAACTACCATCATTGCTATGCTTATTCAACTCCGTTCTCCAAGGAATTAGAAGCTAATTCAGTAAAGGAGGACTGAACTAGCAAAAATAAAATTAAAAACTGTTATACTTTAGAATATTATCTTTAGGAGAAAACTCTTAGGATATAAGTCAAACCTAAATTGAAATTACACATATAAAAGTGATAAATATGCCAGTAATTAGACTCTTTTTAGCCTAAAATGAACTCTCTAATTAAAGAGAAGGAAGGAAGTTCTTTTAGCTTTGGGAAAATAAAAATATTTTCATAAAATGGTTTTGTATATATCGTCATGGCAAAGTGGACAGGACAAGAAAATTGTAAAGAAGGACCTATAATCCCAACATTCACAGGTGACTATGCTCAGTTTTTTAATGTATCTTTCTCTGGTCTTTATGATGTCATTTTTTTGTACAATGGAAATTCTATTGTACATTAAATTTTATGTCTGCTTTTGATGTTAAACCTTATAGCATATAATTTTCTACATCTTTGGGAACTTTATTAATATCATTAATATTTTTGGAAACTTTGCATTTTACTTGAGAGGACACACTATACATGCATATGGCATGGTGAATGTTTGTTACGAGTATGACAATTAGAAAATATGACTGGACACAACTTAATGCAATTATGATGTTCAAACACAATTTTTAAAAGGCCCTATTGTGGGTTTTTTAAGGCACTATTGTTAATTGAAATTCTTAAGAAAAATTTTCATTAAAATGAGAAACACATTTTTTTTGAGTCACTTAAATGAAGAATGAATGGAACATCTGTAAGAAACAAGGAAGGTGTTTGGCGATCTAGGCCAGTGTAATCTCATGAGCTAAAAATATTGAAGTAGAAACACACAGAAAGTGATGGTCTACCTGATGAATTCTTCATGCTTTAAATGGTGTAAATTAAAACGGACAATGTGGAGAACCAAGTCAGAGAGACAAATGTTATTGTCTTAGGTGATTTTTGATCTCAAGTCCAGATAACTTCTTTGTGGTTGGTGAAGAATAGAGGCCCCATGTAAAGAATAATTCCCAAAGAGATGAAAGAAGGCCAGTGTGTTGTGTTTGTAGGTACTAAGTACCTAAGTACAGAACAATTGCTTTGATTTTTAAATAATTTACAAATTAATTTCACATGCAATGTATTATAAATTATCTGAGTGAAGTACTGAAAAAGTAATTTTTTTCTTTATAGTAAGTGAGTTGATGAAGTTCCAGAGAGCCATTTTATGCCTAAAATTTAGTATTTCATTTTGTTTTCACATCTAAACAATACATTTGTTGAAAAGAAAATATGTAGGAGTTTTAATTTTCGGCCTCAAAATTTTGCAGATGTTCTATTGCCTTGTTAAATTTGTTTTTATCTTATGTAGAGACAAAAGATTGTTTGAAATAAAATATATATAAGGCAATGTACCAGTTACTACAGATATATGGACAAGTTACCCCAAACTTGGTCATGTAAAATAACCGTTGTTTATAAATTTTCTGTTTCAGAAATTCTGACAGAGCATTTAGGGACGTGTTGTCTCAGTTTTACAATGTCTGGAACCTCATCTGGAAAACTCAAAAGCTAGGGCCAGCGTTATCTGAAATCTGTGTGTTCCCCCATCTGGCATCTGGTCTGGGAAGACTCAAAACCTAAGAGCTGAAGCATCTGGGGGTTTTGTGTATCTCTCTTTCTGTGTTGTCTCTACATGGTCTTTCAAGCATAGTGGTTGGTCATTCATGGTAGCCATATATATGGTGATCCAGAACTTCAGAGGTATGCTTAGGAAGTAGAGAGAGAGGGTGGGGGGAGAGAGAGAGAGAGAGAGATCTTAATCACTATTATGACCTAGTGTTAAAAGTCACTTTGTAGCACTCTGGTGATCTGTTGGCAGAAGAGGATTCAAATTTCCACCCAGGTCCAAGGGAACATAGACACTACCTCTTAGTTGAAGGATGTCAACATCACATTTTAGTTAGAGCATGTGGAATAAGCTATATATTGGTGTGTTCATTTTTGGAAAATATACTCCATTTCAGACATGAAGCCTACTGATAACATTACCTTTGAATTCTAACTACCCACTGCAAAAATGTCATCATTACTTCTGAAACCCCTATGTGCCTTTCTTTGAATGTATCATCCCCTCTTCTCTTCCTTTCCCACTTCTTCACTTCCCTGCATTTTGCCCTTTTCTATAATTTTACCACATGTGCTTTTATGCTGTCTCACAATAGATGCTTGTGCACACACATAGGTGTACGCAAATTGGGATTTCATAGGATATATTTATTACTGAATGCTCCCTTCTGTCTTACTTTCCCCACCCTCAGCCTATATTATTAAGGTTTATCCATACTGTTGCGTGTAGCTTAAACACATAGTTTCACATGCAGTTTACTATTCCACTGAATATATATTCCACAAATTATCCATTTCATTCATGATGGAGTTTGGGTTGTTTCCAGTTTTAATTATGTGACTATTATCAAGTGGGTCTGAATATTTCAACATTCTTCTACATGTTTCTTGATATACATGTAAGAGTTTCTCTAGGCAATATCACTTAGAATGTAATATTTATAGCGATTAGAATATATATTCTCCAAAGTTTATATTTTCACATAAATTTCTTAGAGTTTTCCTTTTATGTATAAGGCTTTAATACACATACAGTTTGTGTGCAGTGTGTGCCATAAGGATAAAGTTCTTTTTTTTCCAAATGGATTTGGAATTGAATCTAGCACTATTGATTAATTAAAAAAATGTTTAATGGGAAAGAATTTCAAGTTTACAGAATTTGGTCAAAATTTAAAATAGTACAAAGAAAACTCATGCATTTTTTTGCCCAGATCTACCTATTACTCATATGTTCATGTAATATGTATGTGTAAATTACATTTAAAATGCCTCTTTACCTCTGAATACTTTTGTGTATTTCCTAAGAATAGAAGTATTATGTAATCACAGTCAACATCAACTGCGTACATTTACATTGAATCAATACTTTATCACCCATATTTCAGTTTTCTCAGGTGGCCTAATCAAGCCCTATATAGCATTTTCCCCCTCTACTACATTATCCAATCTCTAGGGTTAAATATTACAGTGTTGTCATGTCTCTTTAGCCTGTAACATTCCCCAAACCTTTCTTTGTCTTCGATAACCTGGATGCACTTAAACAATACCTTTTTTCAAGAAAACAATCTTTATTTTGTTTGATGTCTTCTCATGTCTGCAATGAGGTTCTGCATATGTGGTATCTCTCAAGGTTTCACATTTGGAAGAACATGGTATGTCCATTGGTGATATTAACTGTGATCAGCAGGTGAAGATTTCGTCTTAGTTCTCCCCTGTTAATTTACCTTAAAAGATGTTGTTGCTTTTAATCTTTCTCAACTAATAATCAATGGGAAAACACTTCAATATCATGCAAATATCTCAATCTCATAAAAATTTCTTCCTAATCATAGTATCCACTGATAATTCTTACCTGATCTAATCTTTATTATGGTGGTTGCAGTATGAAGACAGTCAACTCTAGAACTGATTCCATATTTAATAGTTAGGTCTCAGTATTCTGTCAGCAAGAGCCTCACTTTCCCTGTGTTTATATACGTATTTATCTTTTTTTAATTTATACATTCATTATTAAATAATAATAAATTCCTATGTTTAATGGTTTATAATTCACCAGTGAACATAATTATTTCAGTGCTCAAATCCCAGATTTGGCCTATGGGAGCCTTCTCAACATCTTCTCTGTATTTGTGATATGCTCTCATTTGTCTTCTTAAGAAGACAAAACATTCCAGGCTCATCTTGGTCCTACTCTACCCCAAGTGTGCATTAACTTTTTCCAGAGTGCTGTAGTTTCTGTTTATAAGCACCATTTACTTAAGGGCCCAGTGTTTTACTATTCATCAACAATGTTAACTCTGTTATAATTCAGATTTTCATATATAAGTGGCTCCAGTCTTGAGTTCTCTAGTCTATTCTATTAGCGCACATGGCTCTTACTAAAATCTCTTATTATAGTTTCCTGATAGTTACTATCTTGCCTGCTTTTAGGAATGTCTCAGTTCTTTTTCGTCCTTGCCCATTCCTGTAAAATTTGGAATTGGTTTGCTAATTTGAATTTTAAAAATAACCATTAGGTTTTTGATTGAAATTGCATGAACTCTTAAGTCGATTTCTAGAGATGTGTCACCTTTCTGTAGGATGCTGAGTACCTTTTAAAATTTAATGATTTAGGATTTTTTAATTGTTAATCATTTTGGATTGTTTTCCCCGAGCACACCGTGTGCCCTTAATTAAAAAGATGTAAGATATTTTAATTTCAGAAACATGTTCTTAGATTATATTTTTAAATCAAACATAAATTGCTTGGGTTTATTTTCTTGTATAAGCCCTAAATAGGCATAGCTTATGTTCCATTCCTCTCTTCTCAATAACTATTATTTGTATAGGGGATATTTTTATTTTTCTCCTTTGATTTCATTCTGATACACATATTGTAGCTCTTGTGCCAGATATATAGACCCTCTTAGTTCTTGGAGCTGCCAGGTGGACAGTTTTAGGGTGACTAACATTTGTGGTTTGCATGGGAGGGAGGAGTTTCTGGGCTGCAAGGATTTTTTTTCAAGGTTCAAAACTGGGAAAGACTCTGGCAAACTGGAAGGACTTGCTCCTATCATACACATGACCGAAGGCAGAGGTTTCTGTTTGTTTTTTTTTTGTTTTTGTTTTTGTTTTTGCCTAGCATAAGGGCCATATTTCCTTTGTAATAGGAATAATATTCTTATATTTCATAAGGCATTTAAATAGATAAATGGTATAATCTTGAAATAAGTAACAAAGGAGTATTCTTAATTAAAATAATTCCAAAATGAACTCTAGACACAGATAACTTCACTAGAAAATTTACCAAGGAGTTAAAGAAGAAATGATGCCAAACATACACATTCTCCCACATAATAGAAGAAAAAAGGGGGAAATGTTCTGTCTTTTGGTATGAGTTCACTCTAGTTGTTTATTTGTTTTTTATGTCACCATCATGTTGATTTAAAAACACATGACACAGGACTTACAAAAGAGGAAAATTATAATTTTAAAATCCTAAAAAAATTTTAACAGAAAATCTAGTAAAATACCTATTATGAGCAAGTTGTGTTTAGTCTTGAAAGTAAGTTAGGGAATATTTTTAAACCAATGTAGTTTGACACCTTAATAGAATAATAGAGAAAATTTGAGAATAATCACAATACATGCAGATCAGTTAGTTTATAACATTAAATTCTGTTCATATTCTGATACAATGTAGCTACAACAAATAAATAGAATGTATCATGCTCAGTGGTAGAATGTTGAAAGCTTTTTCTTTGAGATCAGCAACAAGGATGGCAGTGGTGTCCCCTTTTACTCAACCTCCCCCCCCAAAAAAACCCTACTTAGAAGAATATACCATGTGAGTATATTGGAAGACTTGATATCATAATAATGTAATCTTTGTCCAGATTCTATCAGATTTACCCAATCAAAACTCTAAAATGGTAGATTGTTGATCTTGTTAAACTGATTCTAAAATCAGAGTAAAAAGCAAAGGGCCAAGAATATCCAAGATACTCTTGAAGAACAGAAAGGGAAGACTTGCCCCTAGTGGATATTAAGACAGCATAAAGTTACTATAATTAAGATAATGTGGGATTTGTATATAAATAGGCAACTAGACCAATAGAATAAAATAATAAGCTCAGAGAGACATCCATACATATATAGACATTTAACTTATGAAAACTGTGGTCACAGAAAGTAGAGGGCAAGAAAAAGTGTTTTTGATAAATGGCGCTGGGGATGTTTGGTATTCATGTACCTATCTGTATCCACAGCTTGTACAGAAATCAATTTCAGTGAATTGTAGATCTGAATGTTAAAGGGAAAAAAACCAGAAAGGTAACACAGGAGAATTCTTTAGGATTTCTTTATAGAAAAATATTTCTTAAACAGGACATAAAAATTATTAAGAATGTAAATATTGATAAACTTGATGACACGAAAATATTTTCTGCTAAAAAAAGTAATGAAATAAAATGCAGTCACTTCCTGAAAGAATGTATTTGTAATTCATGTAATTGACAAAAATCACATCCACGATGTATAAATAAATGTCTCAAATCATTAAGAAAAAAATAAATAAAAATATGCACATGACAATTGAACTGGCACTTCACAAATGAGGATATCCACAGAATCAAAAAGCATATGAAAAGGTGCTCTAAAGTGATTAGGAAAATCAGTATTAAAACCATGAGATAACACTACTTTCCCCAACAAAAGGCTAGAAATAAAATTCACATTTTATAGTAACTGGTGGTTGGAAAGAATGTGGAATGAAAATAACCCTGACACTTCTGTAGAGAGTGTAAATTGTTAAAAAGAACCTAGAGAAAATTTAGAATTATTTGCTCTATTTGAAGATAATATAGTCTTTTTTTCTTTTTTTTTAAAGATTATTTGAGAGAAGCATGCACATGTGGGGAGAGAGGAGAGAGAGAGAGAACCTCCCCCTCCCCCCTCAAGCACACACAGAAGCATGGGGGAGGGGCAGAGGGAGACAGAGAAGCAGACTCCCCACTGAGCAGGGAGCCAGATGGGGGGCTGGACCCCAGGACCTGGGGATCATAACCTGAGATGAAGATAGATGCTTAACTGAGCCAACCAGGTGCCAGAAGATATATATTCTTTATGCTGTTGAAATTTTTCTCCTAGGTATATATCTAAAACAAATTCAAATGTGTGCATAAAAAAAAGGCATTTAACAGGATGTTTTCACTGGTATTATTGTGACACATTAACTCAGGAAATACCCCATCAGCGGTGGAATGAATGTAAAGGACTTGTTAAATGCAGTGAGTGTGGTGAGGTGAGAGCAAACTGAGAGTGAATAGCATAAGAGTGAACTGCCTCTACAGGCAAAGCAAAAGGAGGAAGGGGAGCGTGTTAGGAAAGAAAACGAACGTTACTGTGAAGGATTAGTACACTTATACTCGTGATTCTGCCAGTTTTTGTTTCAAAATTATGAACTGGAAAGACACAGCCGAATTCATGAGAAAAAAATTTCTGAGGGAGGGTTACAGTGGAATAGAACTAGGAGCAAAATTAAGAATTCAGTGGTATTTTTAATTTAGTATTATATTTAAAATATCTGAGATCATGGCTTTAAAAAATTAGATAACGATGTGCACATTGGTTAGTTATTTTCAACTTTCAGTATTTAAGAAAATTTCCAAATTAGAATATTTTAAGTCAATAGTGATGAATTCTCCATAGTTTGATCAGGGAATTGATTATATTTACCAGTGCTTCTTGGAGTTGCAAATAGAGCCTGGAATACATTCAGGACATTTCGTCTTGCAGATAGAAGGTATTGATTGTATTGAGTGAGAATGGCAATTATTCCTGCCATCGGGCATCTGCTCTACTGCAGTGTTCCCCAAACTCTGCTCCTCCTAATCCACGTTGATTTCATCCCATTCTGACATTTCTCAGCTTGAGATATTTTAATGCCTGCCTATATTTCTACCATAATCCTCAAATGAATAGCACAGTATTCTCAGACCCTCCTATCCTCTTCTCCATACACCACATTTTTTGCACTGTCCGCTCATAAGAACCATTATAACTAAAATTGACTGAGTGCTTTTGCTTCCAGAGTTTTCTTTTGTTTATTTTCATATATTAAGATGATCACTTTATTTTTTCTGATAATATGGTAAGTTACCTAAATTTTTAATATTATAAACAAACTATACGGAATACACACTCTGGCCAGAGAGCTGCTCTGTGTAATACCATGCCTTTAAATGCAGGGGCGCCTGGGGACATAGTGGGTTCAGTACCTGACTTTTGGTTTCAGCTCAGGTTGTGATCTCAGGGTCCTGGAATCGAGCCTCATGACAGGCTCTAAGCTCAGCACAGAGTCTGCTTAAATTTCTCTTTCTTTTCCTCTGCCCTTCTTCCCACTGCCATCTCTCTTTCAAAAATAAATAAACAAATCTTTAAGATAGATAGATAGATAGATAGATAATGTCTGCTCAAACTTGCTCTCTACCTATCATATAGTTCTTTGAATAATTTCATATAAACCTGAAAAACATATGTGCTCTTGAGTTGTTGGCTATAAGGTTCAGTTGGCACATCTGTGAATGTGTCAAATAGATCAATATTTAATTATACAGATTAAATTTTCTAAATCCTTACAGATTTTTTTTTTTTTTTTGGCTTCTTATTCTGTAGGTTACTGAGAAAGATGTGTTAAATCCCCCACTATGGCTATGGATTTTTTTTTCCTTTTTATGTTATGCCAAATTTCACTTTACCTATTTTAAGGATACAGTTTTAGGGTCATACATATTTAAAATTTTTACATCTTTCTGGTCGATTGACTTTTATCATTAGAAATGTTCCTTTTTTATCTCTGGTCATGCTGCTTGCCCTGAAGCCTTCTTTGTCCAGTGTTAGAATAGCTCAATCAACTTCCTTCCAGTTAATGTCTACATCATGTTTTACTATTCTTTTCCTTTCAACTATTCTGTCTCATTGTCTTAGATTTGGTTCTTAGAAATAGATTCTGAGACAGATAGTTGCATCCAGACTTACGGGGGTGGGGGTGCATGGATATACCTATAAATTAGTGATGAAGACAAAATTGGTCAGAGAGAGAAGCTGGTTACAAGGTGGTTATATTCAGAAAATCCTATAAGGAGTTTTGGAACTGGGATGACTCTTTCCAGCTGCCCATAATTGAGATGAGGAAACTGAAACTTTAATACCCAGTAGTCATTGGCCAAGGGCCACCTCTGGGAGGTGGTGTCACCTTAGGGAAGCAGTTCCTTGCATTCAAGGGTAAATTCCAATGCAGGGTGCAGCTGTGAGTCTATACTCCCAGCAGTTGTGTTCAAAAGCCTAATAATGGAATCCAGGTGGAGCAAAACAGTATCATGAAAGTATAATGATAGTATAATTAAAATAATTATATTTAAGATACGTCCTTTTCTGGAAATCTGTTATTTGATGTGCCCTTTTTATTAAATTTTAAATATTAATCTTTTAATTGGATTATATTCTATTCACAATTAACATAATTACCAATATGTTAGGTTGAAGTCTACCATTACCTTTGGTTATAAAACAAAAGAAATTTGATCCACCTATTGTTTGCCCCTTTTTCCTTCCTTTTTGGACTTATCTGATAAATAATTACATCCAGTATGAGGTGATGGATGTGCTAACTAACCTGATTATGGTAATCATTTCCTGATACATACATATATCAAATCATTACACTATATACTGTAAACTGACACAATGTTATATGTCAATTACATCTCAAAGCTGGAAGAGAAAAATGATGAGTGTGTTTTCCTCTCTATTTGTTGTTAGCCATACTTTTCTTTAGTATTCCATTAGGTGGTTACCATAAAGGTATAAATTAATACTTTTATTTGTAAACAGTACAGAAACCTTGAAAGACTTTTGGAATATCTACTGTTCTCCAACCCATAGAACCATCCCACAAAATCATCATATAATAATTTTTGCAAGACCTCTCTCTGTATAGACAATTAGATTTAAAAATCTATTAATAAAGATACATGGGGCCATATGAGGTCCCATAATTAGTATTTATTAGTTAGTATTCAGACTAGAGAAGATATGAGGTAGCTATGTGTTTGTTTATTGTCCTAGCTGTGTATAAAGATTTTTTGTAGGGTCTAGATATCACCTTCTGTTTAGGTCTAAAATCCATCTCTTCAACGCTATTACCAAATTTCATGTCTCCCACTTAGAGAATAAGAGAGTGAGGCTATTATTTGCTATCCCATGGATTTTTGAAATGTTTACATTGAAATAATACAGATTTTCTTGTCTCTAATTCTATTTATTTAATGCAGGCTGCATAATTACTCATGATGCTACATCATTCACTTGCTGCTTTTGTGAGTTCTAGCTTCTGATTCAAACATTGTTACTGAACTTTGTCAATCATGACCACAAATGTAATTCTCTCCCAGAGTATGCAAGGAAATGTAAAAGATACTTCATTTTTTTGGTCTTGTTAAATTAACTATTCAGAATTTTCTAGACTAAATGTAGAGTAACACATCTCCCAGCCACATCTTCTCTTGAACTTTTTAGTCTATATCCCTCAATTCCTAAAACATGAGCTTTTTTCAGTGTTGACCTCATCTTGTCCTGCTTTCCCCACACTGCCACCAGTCAGGAGAATAAGTAAGGGGGCTGTGGGCAGGTCTTTTCATGTCCCTCAACCAGCGTGTCTCAAAACTGGTCGTTTATACATGTCTCTAGGTCTATTACCTTCAGAATGTGAGGAGCATATATTTCTGGAGAAAGGAGATTGTCTCTATCTTTACAGCATGTCAATTTTCTTAATTTAGCAAGTCCTGAGCATGGAGAATCATGAAAATATTTCCATTATTTTGACACTCTGTTCTCTCCTCCTGTACGACAAGTTACTCATATGTTAGACCTTTTTACCATGTCATGTATGTTTCTTGGCTCTTTCCTGTCTGTATTATATATAATTTTCTTTCTTCTTGTTTGGGCCGTGATATTTTTTCTTACTTATTTTTTAGCTGACAAATATTCTTTTGATCTGTCTAATCTAATAATTTGTTAAACCTGTTCTTTAAGTTTTTAGTTTCAGCCAGCATATTATTTAATTCTGTAAAATCCATTTGATTCTTTTAAAATTATGTCCTATTCTCTGCTGAAATTTTGAATCTTATATTTATTTAAAAACATGAATTATGGCCACTATTAAGACTGTGTCTGATCACTTCAATGTCTGGATATCATGTAGATCTGTTTCTTTTTTTTTTTTTTCTTACTATTCTGTCACTTTTTTCTTCTTCATGGATACTTTTTACAATTGTCAGATATTATACATGAAAATTGTAAAAATCACCAGAAACTCTGGATAGTGCTGTATTCCTGCAGAAGGAGTTTACTGGGTTTTTTTAGGCAGTTAGTTTCAGGGTCATTTCTTTTATCTTACCAGAGGTTGAGATTATTTGAAGTTAGATTTAGGTCCTTGAGAGACCAGTCAATTTTTGGATCACCTTTTCTCCTAAAGTATATCCCTTTGGAGTTATAAACCAAAGCCTGTTTGTTTGTTTGTTTCCTTTCCCTTTTAACCATATTATCTGTTCCCTGTAAGTCCCTGAGCTCCAATTTCTCACTCTGACCTCAACTTCTAGGAGACTGGGGAGAACACTGCCCACCTTCTTAGCTTCTTGGTTCCATTTTTGCCGTTATAGTTGACAAACAACTTCTTCCTGGGAAAATGATAACCAAACCCTGGGATCACCTGTTCTTACTTTTTTCCTGGATCCTGGCCCGGCAAATTTTCAATGTCTTGGTAGCATTCTAATACCCTCGAACAGATTCCAATCTTCATTTTCTAAATTTTCCATTTGTTTTAGTGAGATGAATGGTCTGAAACAAGTAATTCAGCCATTATTAGAAGATTGCTCTGTCAGATTGCAAAAAAAATTCCATATTGTTATAATTCAACCTAAAATACAATTATAAACTGTATGCATGGTATACAGCTACTCATACAATAAATGCACTGGGAAGACATTATTTATCAAACACAAAACTGTTCAACATGGCACAAAAAGTTGGAAATGACATAACCTAATTTTCAAGAATCTTCAGCCATGTATTGGGAAGGTTTAAAATTAGCATTTAGATATAAGTAAATATTAGTATAAGGATAAAAGCAAACATTAGAATTTAAATTACTTTCAGGTTCACCTGAGATTGATGGAGTGACTCTTTAAATCCATTCTAGGAACTTTTAATAATATTCTTAAAAATTTGTGATGCAGATTTTTTTTTCTATTTTACAATGAAGACACTGAGACTTGGAAAGAAAGTTTCTTGCTTAATATCACACAGCTAGAAGATGTTGGAACACAGATTTGGACACATACTGAAAATATGTACTGCGTGTTCCTAAAATTTTAGTGTTCCTTCGCTTCTACAAGGCTGCTTCACTGAGCCCCACTCAGAATATTTGCATATCTAATTTCTATTTGAGTTTTGAATGAAGTAGCATAACTTTCGCTGTTTAGGACAGAATCTAAGTAGGCATGCAACAAATCATACCTTTTTCTTAATTATGCAAAACTTCCAAGTGTATATAAATTAACTTAAGTTCTGCCCTTGCTCCAAAGTCATAATGAGTTTCTTCTTCTACTTTTCTACTTTGATTTAGGTCATGTTTTATTTATTTATTTATTTATTTATTTATTTATTTATTTATTTATTTAATTTATTTTTTAGGTCATATTTAAATGGCTATTCTCCTCTGTCGCTCCTGACTCAATGAGAATCATGTGGTTTGTGAGTCAACTTATCTCTAATGTAAATTTCTGTTTACATATCAATTATTTACCATTATCAGATCAGGCCAATTTTTTCTCTGACTTTAGGAAGAGAGACACTAGATTTTCAAAACAGAATCTAAATTTATCCTTAAGAATTTTGACAAATCGAAACTGCTTGCAAGTGTCAGTAATTTTGTAAATCAGGCAGGAAGACTTCCAGATTCTGATACAAATGCTTTTGTATGTCTGTTAAGAGAAGCAGGTGCAAAGGATCAGACTATAAATCTATGGATTTAAATTTAGAATCTTTTTTTTTTAATTGTGCCATGATAAGGTAGAGAAATTAACAAAGGATATTATAATAATAGCTATTTGTTTTATTAGGTTTTGTTTTGTGCTAGAGTTTCTCTCAACACTTAGTTTTAATTCTGTGGAATTAAAGTACTTTACAAATCAGATAAACGTATTAATTTCCTATATATTGCACAACATTAATCTTTACCTTTACTGATACTTCAGCATATCTATGATCTTTCCATAGCTATGCTTTATCACCATGATAATGTTTTATCAGATATCTCTAAAAAACCTTATCTTTACCATATTTTTCAATTACATTATTTTCGGTCTGATTTCTATGTAGGACAATCTCCACACTTACTCTTATTATATATTTTCCATAATTTTAATATTATTTGAAATCTATTTTCAGAGAGCATTTCTTTTTTGGAAAAACATCCTCCCTGAGGTCCTCCTGGTGTTTGATCACCAGGTTGACTTAACTGGTTCTCTTCCACTTGCAAAGCACCATTCATCACACAAAGTAGGCAACCAAAAATGCTTTTTGAATGTTAATTAATGGTGTTGTTACATAAATAAATCATATTTATTACATAGGACTTGAAGATCTATTGTGATCCTGAAGGGCTGGGGGGGGGG
>JAPYYJ010001860.1:0-13607 GCA_028533885.1 Nasua narica | reverse complement strand
ATAGATATATACAGAACCTTCTACATTAGAACAACAGAATACTCATTCTTCTTGAGCGCACATGGAACTTTCTCCAGAATAGACCACATACTGCGTCACAAATCAGGACTCAACTGATACCAAAATATTGAGATGATTCCTTGCATATTCTCAGATCGTAGTGCTTTGAAACAGAAATTCAATCACAAGGAAAATTTGGGAGGAATTCAAAAACTTGGAGGGTAAAGACCAACCTGCTAAAGAATGTTTGGATAAACCAGGAAATCAAAGATGAACTTAAACAATTCATGAAAAACAGTGAGAATGAAGACACATCAGTCCAAAACGTATGGGACACGGCAAAGGCAGTCCTAAGGGGGAAAATACAGACATCCAGGCCTCATTCAAAAAAAAAAAATGGAAAATCCCGAATACACCAGCTCTCTTTTTATCTTTAAGAAATGGAAAATCAACAGCAAAATAAGCCAACCCCACTCACAAAAAGGAAAATAATCAAGATTAGAGGAGAGATCAATGAGTTAGAAAGTAGAGAAACAGTAGAATGCATCAATTAATCCAGAAGTTAGTTTTTTGAAAGAATCAATAAGATCAACCAACAACTGGCAGAACTAATTCAAAAGAAAAGAGAGAGGACCCAAAGTAATAAAATTGTGAATGAAAGAGGAAAGATCACGACTAACACCAAGGAAATAGAAACAATCATAAGAAATTATTACCAATAGCTATATGCCAATAAGTTAAGCAAGCTAGAAGAAATGGATAAATTCCTGGAAACTATAAACTTCCAAGCATGAAACAGGAACAAATTGACAACCTGAGTAGACCAGTATCTAGTAACAAGATTGAAGCAGTGATCAAAACCATCCCCAAAACAAGAGTCCAGGACCTGATGGATTCCCTGCAATTCTACCAAACATTCAAGGAAGAAATAATACCTATTCTCCTGAAACTGTTTCAAAAAATAGAAACAGAAGGAAAACTTCCAGACTCTTTTGATGAATCCCCCATTACCCTGTTCCACAAACCAGGCAAAGACCATATCTGAAAGGAGAATTTCAGACCAATAGCCCTGATGAATGCTGTTTCTCAACAATATCCTAGCTAATAGGACCCAACAGGACATTAGAAAGATTACACACCATGATCAGGTGGGAGTTATCCCTGGGATGCAAGCATGGTTAAACATATGCAAATCAATGTGATAGGACACATCAATAAGGGAAGTAAGAAAAACCATATGGTCCTCTCAGTTGAGGCAGAAAAAGCATTTGACAAAATACAGCATCTGTACCTAATTCAAACCCTTCAAAGTATAGAGAGTGGGAACATCCCTCAACTTAATAAAATCCATCTATGAAAAGCCCACAGCGAGTGAGAAAGAAAGGAAGGGTGAATTGGGGAAAATTGGAGGGGAAGTAGAACCATGAAAGACTATGGACTCTGAACAGCAAACTGAGGGTTTGGGAGGGGTGGTGATGCGGGGTTGAGTGGCCTGGTGGTGGGTACTGAGGAGGCACCTACTCCATGGAGCACTGGGTGTGGTACGTGAACAATGAATCTTGTAACACTGAAAAGATAAAATAAAATTGGTTGGGAAAAATAACCCCATTGAAATACCACATTACATCAGTTAGCATGGTCAAAATCAACAAGACAGTAAACAAAAAAATGTTGGAGAGGATGTGGAGAAAGGGGAACCCTCTTCCACTCTTGGTGGGAATGCAAGTTGGTGCAGTCACTGGAAAACGATGTGGAGTTTCCTGAGGAAACTAAAATTAGAGCTACCCTATGACCCTAATATTGTACTACGGGGTACTTACCCCAAAGATACTGACATAATGTAAAGAAGGGCCACATGTATCCCAATGTTCATAGCAACAATGGCCACAATCACGATACTATGGAAAGAGCCAAGATGCCCTTCAAGAGATGAATGCATAAAGAAGATATAGATTATATATATAATGGATATTATGCCTCCATCAGAAAGGATGAATACCCAACTTTTATATCAGCATGGAAAGAACTGGAAGAGATTATGCTGAGTGAATAAGTCAAGCAGAGAGATTCAATTATCATATGGTTTCACTTATGTGTGGAACGTAAGGAGAATGATGGAGGATACTGGGAGAAGGGAAGGAAGGGTGAATTGTGGGAAATCTGAGGGATTGATAAAATATGAGAGACTGTGGACTCTGAGAAAGAAACTGAGGGTTTTGGAGGGGAGGTGGGTGGCAGATTGGTTCAGCCTGGTGATGGGTAATGAGGTGGGCACGTATTGCATGGAGCACTGGGTGTGGTGCATGAGCAATGAAGCTTGGAGCAGTAATAAATTAAATTAGAAAACTAAATTAAATTATGTAAAATTACAATTAAGTATACTAATACAAAAGTTTAAATATTCAAAATACAAAATAAATAAAGATTCAACTGATTTTTACCTAGTTCTAAAAATATGCTACATTCCAAGGATGTCTCAAAGCAGTGGTACTTAACTTTTTGGAAACCCTTAGTTAAGGCACTGTTAGTTTCAATAACAAATAATTTCCCAAATGTCAATGACTGAAACTGCTAATACAGGTATTGCCAATTAGTAAGTTACTTTCCCTATGTGGTGAGCCAGTGATCAAGTTTTCTTCCATTTTCTGGCTCTACCATCCCCAAAAGCCTGAGTGATCTGCACCCAAAAGGGAAAAATATAGTGTGTGTGACACCTTTGTTCTTTGAAAGCTCAAGTCTGGATGTGACATAGCTCACTTCTGCTCATGTGGCACTACCAGGAATCATTGATATGTGGGTATAAAGTCATCTGACCCCAACTAACTACTCTCCTCTTGCAGCAACTTCACACTATGCAAAGAAACACAGATTTTGATGAGCAGCTATCCAACATTACCAAAGGTCACAATCCCCCTTGGAAAACAGGTGAAAACCAAACACACTTTCCCTGGAAAAAGAGGGTCCTGAGAGGTCCATTAATTAATTTATTAACATTCCATTGCTTAAACCTTTAACTGAAGGATTTAAGACAGAGTACACACATACATGCATTTATATTCATGCCTTTCTCTCCCTCTGTTCCCACCAAAGATAGAGAGTATATTTGAAAGATTAAAATAGAAGGAGGGAGACATTAGCCAACAAGATATTTCCACATATATTTCTGGCATACAAATTAAATGGAAGAGTGTTTATTAATGAGGTAAAAGGAGAAAACTGATCCCAAGAGCAACCATGAAAGACTGTAGATAAGGTGAAATCAAAATAAAAACGGAATTCTTCGTAAAAGGCAAAATCTCAAATAAGAGCTCTTAAAAATTAAAAATACAGCTGTTGAATTTAAAAATTCAAAATGATCGTTTTGAAGATAGGGTTTTTTTTTGAAGATAGGTTTGAGAGACAAGGAGATGGAAAATGGAAGCATAATTTACTGCTGGTTGACACAATCAACCCTTAGCAACACCATGAACAAGGACATCGGTGACAGAGTGAGTATGGGCAAGGCACACCTTACACATCTTTATCTTTTATAACACCATTGAAGCCCAGGAGAAGTTGAAGAGGTACTAAAGTGTTGTAGTAGCTAATAGAAATCACAACATTTAGAAAAGGTGGAAAAGGGGAATTTTTAAGTTATATTGTATTTTATTTTTAAAAGATTTTATGTATTTATTTGACACAAAGAGAGAAAGAGATCACAATAGGCAGAGAGACTGGCAGAGAGAGAAGGGGAAGCAGGATCCCCGCTGAGCAGAGAGCCCAACGTGGGGCTCAATACCAGGACCCTGAGATCATGACCTGAGATGAAGGAGAAGCCTTAAGCCACTGAGCAACACAGTCGCTCCTAAATTATAATTTAAAGATGACTTTTCCTTTGTCCAAATAAAAATATTCAAGAAGTTAAAACTTTGGCGGAGGGAGAGTGACCCTCTAGTTCCTACCTCACCCTCTGCCCCTTAGGGCTCTAACAAAGTACTTGCTACTTATAATCCCAACAGGATAATCAGCTACCAGTTCTGGAATGCCCCACTTTTTATCCACCACCTGACTTCTTCTCTTCCTCTCGCAAGCAGGACATTTCCCCAAGGGTGTGTTGGTCCATCTAGAATGATGTGGTAGGTAGTCCAAGTTGTTAGTCCCACAAATGCATGTAGCACAGTTGGGTGCCACAGATCTGATGGCCTTTGAAGTATGTAAGGTTGAAATATACTCTTCTTCCAATTATCCAGCAGATACAATTTATTTTATTTTATTTTTTAAAGATTTTTTATTTATTTATTTGAGAGACAGAGAAAGTGAAAGAGAGCATGAGAGGAGAGACGGTCAGAGGAAGAAGCAGACTCCCCGCGGAGCCAGGAGCCCGATGCGGGACTCGATCCCAGAACGCAAGGGTCATGACCTGAGCCGAAGGCAGCCACTCAACCAACTGAGCCACCCAGGCACCCCAGCAGATACAATTTAAAGCACACACACACACACACACACACACACACACACACCTTTATGCACACACCCACACACCCACATACATTCAAATGGCAAACATTAACCATGTATACATCTAAAGGGAAAACTTAAAATTTCAGAAACATTACAGTCTCAGTTACTACAAAATCAAGAGACTATTGGGTCCAAGAAGTTATGGGTACTGTGTGTTGTGGGAAGAATGGAAACTAGCAAACTGTGGAATTCATGCCATATAAAGACAGCTAGTATTCCATGCCACTATACAGCTATTATGTGCAATTTGGACCCAGGTTTTTCAGATCATATGAATTTCTGGCACAAGATAGAAATCTGTATTTTTATGTGAAATCTTCAGATGTTTAGATTCTTAAAAATTCAAAAGAAACACTTTGTAGTCTAAATTAAGATGTCTGTTTACCATTTCTCGTGTACTCTATGTTGGCTAATTAAATTTAAATTAAAAAATAAATAACTTTTCTAAAGAAAGCACCTCTTTTCTCTGTAATTTATAAAGTCTCTCTTTCACACTGTAGTGAGTGAGAGAAATACAGTTTAAATGGAAGATGTTCAGCAGAGAAAGGAGATTCTGTAAAGAAATGTTAATTAAGTGCAATTTGATAAAGAGTCACGTATGTGTCACATTGGGTCACACTATGGTAGTTCTAATTAATCTCCAACATTCTCTTCATGATCGACGGACTTCAACCACTTCACTTGTGATGGAAGAGTGTAGCTTGAATATGGTGGATATTGTTCAAATTAAAATATTTCCTCAATGACACGTGAAAAGATGAGCTGCCCATTTTATAACATAATTTAGATTTAATTCTCAATAAAAAAGAAGATAAGATGGGATTGAACTCTGCTGTAGAAACTCGAGTCCCCAAACCTTCCAATCTACCATTCCTGCTGTCAGTGGAATTTTGTTTTTAAACCAAAGATCTAATTGTATTGTGCCCCTTTTGAGGTTGGGATTGAGAAAGCATATAAAAATCTGGAGTGGTGGAGCGCCTGGGTGGCTCAGTGGGTTAAAGCCTCTGCCTTCAGCTCAGGTCATGATCTCAGGGTCCTGGGATTGAGCCTGGCATCAGGCTCTCTGCTCAGCAGGGACCCTGCTTCTCCCCCCCCCCTCTCTCTGCCTGCCTCTCTGGCTACTTGTGATCTCTCTCTCTCTCTCTCTGTCAAATAAATAAATAAAATCTTTTAAAAAAATCTGGAGTGGTAAAGCACATGAAATGTTATAAGCAGCTACCACTTCTCAAACACACCTCTTTCTGACTCAGATATGGTCTCACCTTGTGATGACGAAAGCTTCAGTGTCTAATTATTTGAAAACAACAGGTAAGTCCTAATTTTGAACCCTGGTATAAAATGTCTTGCTTTGATAGTTTCCAGAGGATGAAATGAAAGCTGGCATTAAAAGGTAAACAGCACCAAATCACATTGAATTACAGAGTCAAAATATGTTTGGCTTTGAAGGTTTATTTGCCCCTTTTTTATTACACAAGGGGAAAGTTTCGATTTGGGCATTATGTCTTTACCAGTAGTTTAGTCAACATAGGCTAACTGCTGTTAAGAAACCACCCCAAAACCTCGCTGTCACTATAAAATACAAATCTATTGTTCAATCAGTGAGGATGGTTACTGGGTACGTTCTACACAGTGAGTCCAGCACCCAGCTTCCTTCTGCCCTGTGGCTCTGCTGTCTCCTATGGTCTTAGAGAATGTTGCTGGCTCCTTTATGTTCAAAGAAAGGGGATGTGAAAGATAGTGCAGAAAGTGGTTATGTGACAAATCTGATGAGGTATTCCACACTTAGTCCCACTCCACTGGCTAGAACTCAGTCACCTGACCACATGCCTTGCAAGGGAGTCTGGGAAATGCAGTCACGCTATATACCTAGGAAAAAAGTCTCCTAAAATCTCAGAGAGGTTTTTCCTTAAAGGCAGGATATTGGACCTCAAGCACAGAGCTTTACCAAGGAAGTGTTATGTTAGCCAGAATTTAACGACATTGGTTTGCTTCCATTCCACCTATTTTATATTATCTTCTGTTTTTGGCAAGTAAAACTGGTTTTCCTTCTATGGCAATTTCCTTTCAAAATAAATTTAATATAGTGAGTCTATTTAAAGAAAAGGTTTAAATAAAACCTAATAAAGTTTAAGTAAAAGTTTTAAGTATTTAAATAAGTAAGAATACAAGTGGAACATAGAAATAGCAAAATCTGTTAAAGAAAAAAAGTAAACCCTGTACTGTTTGGTCTACCTTTAAATTACTTTTCAAGGGGGCCCCCAGGTCTCCCCAAACCCAATTCATGTACCAGTCATACCTGCTGAAAGTCACTCTTGTGTCCACTTCACTCACCACTCCTGCTGCTACCACTCCACACATGGAAAGAGGCTTGTCTTCCTTACTTTTCTCCAGACCCCAACTCTTCCTAGATCTCTTCTTTACATCTGCAGTCTGTGAAGCTTTCCTAAAATCCAAATCTCATTATGTTATTTCCTGCTGAAGACTCTTTTTTAAAAAATTTTCATTTTAATTTTTCAGTGTTCCAAGATCCACTGTGCATGCATGCACCACACTCAGTGCTCCATGCAATATATGCCCTCCTCAATACCCACCACCAGGCTCACCCAACACTCCACTCCCCTCCCCTCCAAAACCCTCGGTTTGCTGCTCAGAGTCCACAGTCTCTCATGTTTCATCTCTCCCTCTGATTTCTGCCAATTCACCCTTCTTTCGCTTCTCCCAATGTCCTCCATATTTTTCCTTATGCTCCACACGTAGGCATGCTCCACATGAAACCATATGGTAAAACTCTTAAATGTTGGTCCATCGGTACATGGGAGGCTCCTGATCTTGACCCACGTGACCTATGGCACTTTGCCCCAGTGGCCTTGTCTAGCTTTTTGTCTGTCAACTCTCCTTACTCACCAAAAGCCCCCGCTTTCCCTCTCCATGCATCACTGCCCAAGATTTTCTTTCCACCTAAGACATCATCCTTTTCCTTCCCTTCTGCCAAAGAACCCACTTGCACCTGACTACAGTGGGTAAGAGTCCCTCGTATGAGCTCCTATTTCACCCTCTACAGACCATCTTTATGTCAGGTATTGTAATGCAGGCTTATTTTGAGTTCCCAGGAGACACTGATTATGTACTATTCATCTTTATATCCCCAATCCTAAACAGAATGGCTTATAATACATACTCAACTATATGCAAGGAGCTCATTTTGTCTCTCTAGAAATTCTCCTAATTCTGCACCTGGCACCTCCTGTTTAGGAGAATTGGACCTTCTCCTCTCCTACCAAGGGAACCTTTGGAGGCTCCCATATATGGTACCTTGCTGCCACCAACTCCAGCCAATCCAAGCCAAGGAAATCATTGGTCCCCCATTGGGGTTGTTTCAAACTGGAATTCAAGAAAAAGGGCTGATATTCTATGATAGCAAACCTGAGAAGTGTGAGGATGCCAATAGAAGGGCAAAGTAGAAGGATAAAAAGATCACATACAGAGCAGCCAGCTAAGAGGAGTCAAGGGCATGAGGTCAACCCTTAACCCTGGGGCCAGCTACTCCAATGTCTAATACAAACTTGCCCTTTCTCTGGTTCTTGAGTCTTCTCACAAATTCTCCTTTCTCAAACTAGTCTGCATTGGTTTCTATCCCAGAAATTTATTAAAAGTCTTAATTTTAGAAGTCTTCCCCAGACTCTGAGTTCCTTTGGGACAGGATGAACCGTAACACATCTTCATCTTCAGTACCCAGCATAGTGCCCAGCAAGCAAAGATGGGAACTTGTAGCAAGGGGGAGAGGCCTGAGTCTGCCCCAATTAGTCACCTGAAGCTCCGTGTTTGTATATAATTATGTTGTGGCAAGAAACACTCCCTACACCTTCTGTATCTGTTATGTGCAGACAAGCCATATAGCACCACAGATGGAGGCTAAGTACAAATAGGCTGGCAGTTTTCCTTCATTTCATGGACACATATAAAATGTCTATGAGAAGACATGATGTGATCAGCATTTTAACCAGACCCAAGCTACTGTGAAGTGAAAGAGCAATTCACTGCCCTATTATAAAAACACGCTAGATTCAACTTTCAAATATTTTAAACTTTCCCATAAGCTTACCTCCCCAATGAGACATTAAGTTTCTTAAGGCATAAGCTGTCCTTATTTTAGTGTCTGCCTCACAGAATCCAGATCAAAGTTGAACTAAAGTTTCTGATTTATAAATAGAATCGGATAAAATGTGAGAGTGAAGGAATGCATGAATGCAATGTTTCAAGCTATATTGTTCCAGAAATAAAAAATAACTTTATAGCTATAATGCAGATGAGTTGATCTAGGTAACTTTATGCCCAGACCTGATTCCATGGCCTAGAGTTATGTGATATGCTGCTACTCTTGTTCCCTGATATTTCTGACTCCTGACCCAAGTGTCCTATCTCTGATTTGCCCCATATCTATTTGTTTCAAAATCCAGGCTTTCTTCTCGTTTCCACAAGAAACAGCATCACTCCCAGTGTTTCATGTTTTCAGTACACTTTTCTGAGATTCAGGGGGAGAGTTTGAAACACATATATCCCTTCCACCTTCTCACTGCCTCTCTTTCCTTTTCTCTTTTTCTGTTCCTTCTCCATCTCCAGAATAACAAATTCTTCCCTTGAGTCATACAAAACTCATCTTCCCATATCCCTACACTTTAAGGCCCCACCTCTTCTCTATTCTTAGTTTATCAAAGTATGCCTCCCAAACACATCTGGTGACCTTCTTGGAAAGAATAGTAGTGAATGACACTTCCTTCATTACATGATAGAGTTATTCTAAAATTCCAGTAGGGATTGGGAGTTTTCGAGTAAAGTCTCCCAGACTTTTCACAACCAGAGCAAAATTACTAATGAAGAGAGAACAACAGAACTCAAAACAGTAACTAAAAATATGTTTGATATTAGCTGCAATTAAAGCAAAATTTTGAGAGATGAGAAATTACCTAACACAAATTGACCTGGATAGAAATAAATGCTTCCAATACACAGTGGTTTTCAAGGATGCTGCTTCAGAATACTCAATGAAGGAAGAATTCAGCTCCCAAAGAGGTATTGTGACAGGTGCTTCCAGTCAGTACATGGAGCTTGTTAAATAACACCAGATACAAGAACAGGGTGCCTCAAATTGTGGCTGCCATCTGCCTGTAGGTAATCAAAACAGACCTGCAGGGATGAGGCTGGCCTAAACCCAGTGATGGCAAAGGAAATCATACTATTTTTACTCAGAATAAACAAATCAGATTTACCCCTGGGAGCAGCCAAAAAAGTGTAACAAAAACCAAATTATGTTGGAAACAGATTTCCACATTTACTTTCCACATTTTTCAGTCTTGAATTCTCAAAAATTCTGTTTCAAAATAATACAATACTGATACTAAAATTCTTTACATGGCCACCTCATTTGTTCATCTCAGTCTAATTTGGGGCTACAATACCTGAAGCAACTGTGTACCAATCACTAATTGGCCAGAGAAAGATCAGTGAAGCCATAGGTGACCATCAGGGCCAGGCAGGCAAGTCAGAGGAGATAGTCCTGAAGGTTCCTCCTCATCATCAACTGAGGACACAGGAAGGCAGAGAGCCCTACATCACCATTACCCCTGTTCAGAGTGATGGTGGTTTCTACATGGATGACCGCCAGTGAGCTTGGTCCTAGGCTTTTCAACACTGTGGAACCTCCTTTGGAATGTGGAACCTACATTTTTATTCTTCAGTTTTCTCTCCACCACTGCCGGTTATGGAAATTTCAGGTACTTACCATCAGAAACCCAAATTTCCTTTTATTTTTTTTTGAGATTTTATTTATTTATTTATTAGACAGAGAGAGAGATCACAAGTAGACAGAGAGGCAAGCAGAGAGAGATGGAGAAGCTGGCTCCCTGCTGAGCAGAGAGCCCAATGCAGGGCTTGATCCCAGGACCCTGAGATCATGACCTGAGCTGAAGGCAGAGGCTTTAACCCACTCAGCCACCCAGGCGCCCCTGAATTTGCTTTTAAAAATCTACCTGATTGCTTGAGGAGCAAGATGGCAGAGAAGTAGGAAGTTGATATAGAGTCGGATCACAGAAGTTCATCTAGATAGTTATCAAATCATTCTAAAAGCCAGCATACTCAACAGGAGAGAGAAGAGAGGAAGAAGAGCAATCCTAGGAGCAGAAAATAGACCACTTTCTGAAAGGTAGGATGTTTAGAAAAGTGATTCGAAAGAGATGGGAAGAGAGACCGCAGGGGGAGGGGCCAGCTCCCTGCAGCCACAGAGCTGTGGAGCACAAAATCAGAACTTTTAGAGTCTGCTCCACTGAGGGACATGGCTCGAGAGGCTAAGCCGGAGGTTTAGCCCTCCCGGGAACAGTGTGGATTTAGGACCTGCGAGGTCACAAAGGGACCGGAGGGTGTCTGAGTGCAGCAGAGTTCCCAGGTATTGGGGCAGAGAAGCTGGTGGCAGAGAAAGAGCAACACAGTGCAGTTTCAGCTGGGGCTTACCCTGGGCCATGGCCACAGCTCTTCGAGCGGGAACCACACAAGGCATTCCGGAGAGACCCCCTGCTTCTTCCTCAGAGAGGTGTGGCATGGTAGCACGCAGCAGGAATCTGCTGGGTTTGGAGACTCCAAATGGGGCTGCATGCCAGATATAGAGGTGCTCTGCCACAGGCAGCTGAGTCGGAGCTTGGGTGAGGACCCAGGAGACAGGAGTGAATGACTGCTTTCCTCTGAGGGCATACTGAGGAGCGGGGGCCCCAGTGCTCAGCTTCTCTGGCCGGAGACTGGGAGCCACCATTTGCATTCCCGGCCTCCAGGGCAGTATGGAAAGCGCTCATGGAACAAAGACTCTGGAGAGCGAACCTAAGCAAATTGCGTGGCCCATCCCTGGGCAAGGGTGGGGCAATTCCGACTCAGGCAAAGATATTTGAGAATCAAGTCAAAACACCCTTCCCCAGAAGATCAGTGAGAATATCCTGCCAAACCCTAGTTCATCGATCAGTGAAAACTGTGAAACTCCAGAGTACTTTTCTCTCTCACTCATCTATTCTTAGCTCAATAAAATGCCAAGGTGGAAAAACTCACCAAAAAAAAAAAAAAAAAAAAGAACAAGAGAGAGAACCAATGGATAGAGACCTAGTTAATACAGACATCAGTAATATGTCAGAAATAGAGTTCAAAATGACAGTTATCAAGGTGCTAGCTGGGTTCAAAAAAGCATGGAAGAGATTAAAGAATCCCTTTCTGGAGAAATAAAATCCCTTTCTAGAGAAATAAAAGAACTAAAATCTTTTCAACCAAGTTGAAATCAAAAAAGCTATTAATTAGGTTCAAACAAAAATAGAGGTTCTTAATGCTAGAATAAATGAGACAGAAGAAAGAATTAGTGATATGGAAGACCAAATGAGAAAGAAAAACGAAGCTGAGAAAAAGAGAGACAAACAAGTATTGGACCACGAGGGAAGAATTTGAGAGATAAGTGGTACCATAAGATGCAACAATATTAGAAAAATTGGGATTCCAGAAGAAGAAGAGAGAAAGGGGTGAAAGGTATATTGAAATAAATTCTTATAGAGAATATCCCTAATCAGCTGAAGGGAACAAGCATCAAAATACAGGAGGCACAGAGAACCCCCCTCAAAATCAATAAAAATAGGTCTACACCCCGTCATCTGATAGTAAAGCTTACAAGTCTTAGTGAAAAAGAGAAAATCCTGAAAGCAGCTCGAGACAAGAAATCTGTAACATACAGAGGCAGGAATGTTAGATTGACAGTAGACCTATCCACAGAGATCTGGCAGGCCAGAAAGGACTGGCATGATATATTCAGAGCACTAAATGAGAAAAATATGCAGCCAAGAACACTATACCCAACTAGGCTGTCACTGAAAATAGATGAAGAGATAAAAAGCTTCCAGGACAAACAAAAACTAAAGGAATTTGCAAACACCAAACCAGCCCTACAGGAAATATTGAAAGGGGTCCTCTAAGCAAAGAAAGAGCCTAAAAGGAACATGGAGCAGAAAAGAGAGACAATATACAGTTAACAGTCACCATACAGGCAATACAATGGCACTAAATTCATATCTGTTAATAGTTACCCTGAATGTAAATGGGCTAAATGTCCCAATCAAAAGACACAGAGAGGGCGCCTGGGTGGCTCAGTTGGTTGAGCGACTGCCTTCGGCTCGGGTCATGATCCTGGAATCCCGGGATCGAGTCCCATATCGGACACCCGGCTCTGCGGGAGGTCTGCTTCTCCCTCTGACCTTCTCCCCTCTCATTCTCAGTCTCTCTCTCTCTAGTAAATAAATAAAATCTTAAAAAAAAGACACAGAGTATCAGAATGAATAAAAAAAAACAATACCCATCGATATGCTGTCTACAAGAAATTCATCTTAGACCCAAAGACACTTCCCACTTTAAAGTGAGGGGGTGGAAAACAATCTATCATGCTAATGGATATCAAAAGAAAGCTGGAGTGGCAATCCTTATACCAGATAAAGTAGATTTTGAGCCAAAGACTATAATAAGAGATGAGGAAGGACACTATATCATACTTAAAGGGACTGTCCAACAAGAAGATCTAACAAGTGTAAATATTTATGCCCCTAACATGGGAGCAGCCAATTATGTAAACCAATTAATAACAAAGTCAAAGAAACATATCAACAATAATACAATAATTGTAGGGGGCTTTAATATCCCTTTCACTGAAATGGACAGATCATCTAAGCAAAAGATCAACAAGGAAATACAGGCTCTAAATGACACACTGGACCAGATGGACATCACAGATATATTCAGAACATTCCATCCCAAAGCAACAGAATACACTTTCTTCTCTAGTGCACATAGAACATTCTCCAGAATAGATCACATTCTGGGACACAAATCAGGTCTCAATCGGTACCAAAAGATTGGGATCATTCCCTGCATATTTTCAGACCACAATGCCATGAAACTAGAACTCAATCACAAGGGGAAAGTTGGAAAGAACTCAAATACATGGAGGCTAAAGAGCATCCTACTAAAGAATGAATGGGTTAACCAGGAAATTAAAGAAGAATTTAAAAAATTCATGGAAACAAATGAAAATGAAAACA
>JAPYYJ010001859.1:0-13607 GCA_028533885.1 Nasua narica | reverse complement strand
ATGCGCTGTTCTATCAATTGTTGAAGGAATCGTGTAGAATTTTCTCACTGTGGTTGTTGACATGTCTGTTTCTGCATGGAGTTTTTGCTTCGTTTATTTTGAATCTCTGTTATTAAGGGCATATCATTTAGGATTGTTATATCCTCTTCATGAATTGACCACTTCATTATTATTAAATAGCCTTCCATGTGTCTGGTAATATCCCTTGTCTCAAAATCTAAAATACATTATTTATATAGGCACTCTGGCTTTACTTTGGTTAGAGTTAGATATATATAAATTATACGTAAAAATACTATACTATCATTACTCAGTGCTCATCATGATGCGTGTACTCTTAATCCTAGAGGGAAATTTTATATTTATATTTGTATATTTTATAAATATATATTTGCATATATATATGTATATATATAATATATAAATATAAAATATACTGCAAGTCTGGGTTGTTCCCTGTGCTTCTGACTAATCAGCTATAAATGTGAGGTTCCCACAACCCCTTCTTCAGTTTCCATTCATTTGCTAGAATGGCTCACAGAACCATTTACCAGTGTATTATAGGAGGATATGAGGAAGGATACAGCTAAACGTCCAGATAGAAGAGCTGCACAGGGTGAGGGATGTGGGAAGGGACGTGGAGCTTCCGTGCCCTCCTCAGGCATGCGCTCTCTAGTGCGCATGAGCACTCCTCAGGCATGCGCGCTTTCACGTGTGCGCCATCCCAGAAGCTCTGTGAACCCCCATACTCTCGGGATTTTTACGGAGGCTACCTCACGTAGGCATGATCATTTTTAACCGTTTCCAGTCCCACTCCCCTCTCTGAAGAAAGTTCGAAACTTCTAATCATGGTTTGGTCTTTCTGATGACCAGCCCCCATCCAGGAGCTTACCCAATACCACTTCATTAGAACAAAAGATAATGCCGTCACCCAAGGGATGTAACTGTGTCAGCAACTGGGGTCAAAGACCAATTACTAAAACAAAAGATGTACCTTGTGCTCTTACCACTTAGGAAATTACAAGGGTTTTAGGAGCTCTATACCATGAATTGGGTGCAGAGACTGATTATAGTAGGATACATATTGTATTCATATTCATGTGTATATACTATTTCCTATTACCATATATTTTTTTCATTTTTTAATTTCTTTTGTTTATTTAGGCAGCATAGTTGGGTCTTGCTTTTTTTTTTTTTTTTTTTTTTTTAGCCAATATGACAAGCTCTGTCTTTTAACTTTTAACTGGGGACATTTAAGCCAGCAGTTAAAGAACCTTTTCTGTAAAGGACCAGGTAATAAATATTTTAGGCTTTGCGGGCCACATATGGTCTTTGCTACATACACTTCTTCTCTTCCTTTTTAACAACACTTTGTAATCTTTCTTAGTTTAAGGGCCGTGTAAGAACATACTGCAAGCAAGGTTTGGTCTGCAGACATCATTTGCCTCTCCTCCTATAAACCATTTACATTTTATGTTATTATTGACATGGTAGGATTTAAATATGCCATCCTGGTATTTTTTTTCTATTTGCCCCATCTGTTCTTTGTTGCCGTTTCCTCTCTTTGGAACTTCTTTTGAATTAATTGAATAATTTTTATGATTCTATTTTATCTCATTCATTAGTTTATTTGGAATAACTCTTAGCTTTTTATTATTTAGTGATTACTTTATGGCTTACAGTACACATCTTTCACTTATTAGCCTACCATCAAGTAACATAATACCCCTTAAAATATAGCATTAAAATATAGCTTGCTATACTTCCATTTCCCCCCTTCAAAGCCTTTGTGCTTTTGTTGTCAGATACTGTGCCTGTCCACGTTTTGAACTCCACAGTACGTTGTCTTTCCTTTTTCTTTAACTAGTCAATAATCTTTTGCAAAGATTTTTCAAAATAAGAAAAAAAGCCTTTTATGTTCCCCCACTTACTTAGCATTTGTGATGCTTTCCATTCCTTTATGTACATCCATATTTCCATCTGGTATCATTTTTCTTCTGTCTGAAGGACTTCCTTTAATATTGTTTGAAGAGAAGATCTGCTGGTGATTAATTCTTTCGGCTTTCATATGTTTAAAGAAATCTTTAGGTTACGGTTCTGGGTAAAAATAGAGAGTATACTCCACCTTGTCTGGCCTACAGAATACAGCTGGAAAACCTGGACAGAATACGTGGACCAGCTATCCGAGGACTGTGAAAAGTCAGTATCAGCAAGAACATTGGGAAAAGAAGACAAAAATTTGGAATACCACTGAACCACTGGTGAGTCTACTGATTTTTTTCCCCCTACGGTATCTGAGCACAGTACAGCCTGAAACCAAGCGTCATGTCATTGGCATAAACAGTGAGAAGTCCAGGCAAAACCTTCTAGTTCTGGCCTGAGGACCAGGGAAAGGACTTCCTAAGCTCAGAGAGAGGAAAGAAATCCTTCGTTTTTTTTTTTTCTCCTTTTCCTTGCTCCAGTCTCTCATGCCAGAGCCCCAAGCATTCTGTGGTAGTGGTGGTAAGACATCCCACTGGGGGGCCCACAGGACTAATTCCTCAATAACCACATCTACCAGAACGATGAAACAGATAACAGGGTTGGTTCCGTAGCTCCTGAAAAGAAATGAAACTCCTGGTTCGAATCTCCCAGGGAACCCAGCTGAGCCTGGATAATTGGTCCCCATTATCTGGGTGCTTTCCATTTGGGAAGGTTACTAATTACTGATTCAACTTCTTTAATAGGTAGAGGTCTATTCAGATTGTTACCATGTGAGTTAGAGCAGATCGTGTCTTTCAAGGAATCGATCCATTTCCCTAGGTCATCAAACCTGTGGGCATGGAGTTGATCATAATATTCCTTTTATTATCCCTTTAATGTCCAAGGGATCTATATAACTTTCTCCTATTTCATTTCTGATATTAGCGATTTGGTCCTTTCTCTCTTTTTCTTAGTTAGCCTGGTTCAGAGGTTTACCAGTTCTTCTGATTTTTTAAAGAAAACATTTTGGTTTTATTAATTTCCTCTTGATGTCCTGTTTTCAATTGAATTGATTTCTGCTCTCATTTTTACTATTTCTTTTCTTCTGCTTACTGTGGATTTGATTTGCTCTTCTTTTTCTAGTTTCCTAAGGTGGAGGCTTAGTTGATTGATATTTGATCTTTCTTCTTCTTACATACATTCAGTGCTATAAATTTCCCTCCAGGCACTGCTTTTGCTGCATCCCACAAATTTTGATAAGCGGTGTTTTCATTTCATTTTGTCCAGCATATTTTAAAATTTCTCTTGAGGTTTCTTCTTTGACCCATGTGTTATTGAGCAGTGGGATTTTTAATCTCCAGGTATTTAGGGATCTCTAAGCCATTTTTCTATAGTTTTTTTCTACCTTGATTCCATCGTGGTCTGAGAGCGGACACTGTATGATTGATGTTTTTGATATTTTTTTAAGTGAGAATGTTATGAAATAAGTTTTGACTATAAAATATAAATTTTAGGAAAAAAATAAAAATTTTAGTAGATACAGACTTTTACAGATTTTCTATTTTTTCTTTTTTTTATTGGGGTATAATTCACATACCATAAAATTCACCTTTTTTTTTTTAAATTCACCTTTCTAAAGTGTACCATTCAATCATGTTTAGTATATTCGCAAGTATATCACAATGGGGATATTGTGCAACCATCCCCATTATCTAATTCCACTTAGGTGGGATAGGATGGCTAGAGGGGGTGCAGTTGGGTATTTCCCTTCCCCCAAGTCAGCTAGGCTCTGATAAAACCCCAGCAAGTGAGACTCTGGTTAGACAGTTTCTCCTGAGGGCAGGCTTTGCTAAGAAGAACAGAATGCTCTGGCATATTTCATAATGGCTCGTTTTCCCCTCCCTCTGCCAGAAGCAAGAGGGAATTTTTCTCTGATATTCACTGCAAGAAGCTGGTAGAGCTCCAGGAGGTAAAAGTCACAAAAGTGTTGGGGGAGGGAGTTGCCCTAGAACTGGATCCCCCTGGAGTTTTTATCTCTCAGATTCATCCACATCGAAACCTCCAGCAATTGTCAGTGGTAGTTCAGGTTTCTATCCCAGCACTGGTTCCCACTGGTTTCTGCTCATTCTCTCCAGTAAGTTGTAAATTCTCTGTTATTAATCTGTCTCTGCAATTTTGGGGACAGCAATTTTCCCTGTGACCTCACTTCTCTGATTTATCTAGAAAGAGTTGTTGATTTTTCAGTTTATTCAGCTTTCTATTTGTTGTTAGGACAGAATGGTAAATTCCAAACTTCTTATATGCTGGATGGGAAAATTTCCCTTCTATTTTTAGTTTGCTGAAAAGTATTTTCATCATAAGTGGATGTTGGATTTTATCAAATGCCTCTTGCTGCAACTATTGAGATGAATGTGTCATTTTTAACCTTTATTCCATTAATATGTTGTATTACATTGACCGATTTTTTTTTTTTAAACCGACAATTCTATTTCTGGGATAAATTCCACCTGATTTCAATGCCTTATCTGTTTTATATATATCTTGGTTGATTTGCTAATCTGCCTAAAGGACTTTTACATCTTTCTTCATGACAGTTATTGGCCTATAGCAGAGATTAGCTTTTTCTGTAGAGTCAGGTAGTAAATATTTGAGACTTTGCAGACGTACAATCTGTGCCCTGACTACTCAATTCTGCCACCAGAGCATGAAAGCAGCAATGGGCGATATGCAACCTAATGGGTATGGCTATGTTTTAATAAAACATTATTTACATAAACAGATTGCAGGTTGGCTTTGGCTCAAGGCCAAGGCTTACTAATCCCTCATCTATATTTGTGATGGGTTTCCTCCCTTGTAATATATCTTTGTCTGGTTTCATATCAGAGTAACAGCAGCCTTATTAAATTAGTTGGGAAGTATTCCCCTCTCTCTGTTTTCTAAAAGTTTCTTACCATTATCTCATCCTCAATTGTTTACTAGTATTTACCAGGGAAGCCATTGGAATTTGCCAGTTCTGGCCATTTGGGCCTTGTTGGAAAATTTTAAGTATAAAGTATAAATTTTAGTAGACATAGACTCAGTTGGATTTCTTATTTTTATTTTTTTATTGACATATAAATCACATACCGCAAAATTCACCTTTTTGAAGTGTACCGTTCAGTTGTTTTTAATATAGTCACAGTGTTGTGCAACCATCACTATTATCTAATTCCGTAACATTTTCATTTACCCCAAAGGAATTTCATACCCATTAGCCAGACACTCCTCATTCAATCTCACCTGCTCCCAGCCCCTGGCAACCACCATCTGTCCCTATGGAATTGCTTATTGTGGATATTTCACATTAACAGAATCATACAATACGTGACCTTTTGTGGCTGACTTTTTTTCACTCAGCATCATGTTTTCAAAGTGCCTCCACGTAATGGTATGAATCGGAATTTCATTTATTTTCACAGCTGAATATGGTTCCATTGTATAGATACCCTACGCTTTTTATCCAATCATCAGTAGATGGGCATGAGTTTCCGGTACTGTGAACAATGTTACTGTGGACATTTGTGTTCAAGTATTTGTATGAACATATGTTTTCAATTCTCTTGGGTATATACATAGAATCGCTCCTTTAGTAACTCCATGTTTAACTTTCCGAGATATTGCCAAACTATTTTTCAAAGTGACTGCACCATTTTATATTTCTGCCAGCAATGTATGAAGTTTCCAATTGCTCCATATTCTTGTCAACACTTTTTATTGTCTTTCTTTTTTTTTATAGTCATCACAGTGGTTTTGATACATCATAGTGTGGTTTTGATTTTCATTTTCTTAGTGACTAATGATGTTTGAACTTCTTTTCATGTGCTTATTGGCCATTTGTAAGTATATCTTCTCTGGAGAAATGTCTATTAAAATCCTTTTCACATTAAAAAATGGAGTTATTTATCTCTTATTGTTGTGTCGTAAGAGTTGTTTATATATTCTGGAAACTAGTCCTCTCTTAGATAAATGGCTTGCAAATATTTTCTCCCAATCTGTGGGGTGTCTTTTTCACTTTCTCGGTGGTGTTTTGAAATACAAAAATTTAAAATTTTGATGAAATCCAATTTATTTGTTTTTCTATTCTTATGCTTTTCACACTGTATGGAGTAGCAATAAACCATTGCTACTCCAAGTTCATAAAAATTTGTACCTATATTTTCTTCTAAGAGTTTTTTTTTTTAAGACTGTATTTATGTATTTGACAGAGAGGGAGAACATAAGTAGGCAGAGAGGCAGACAGAGGGAGAGGGGGAAGCAGGCTCCCCACTGAGCAGAGAGCCTGATGTGGGGCTCGAGCCAGGGCTTGATGCAGGGCTCAATGCAGGGCTCGATCCCAGGACGCCGAGATTATGCCCTGAGCTGAAGGCAGAGGCTTTAACTCACTGAGCCACCCAGGCGCCCCTCTTCTAAGAGTTTTACAGGTCTAGTGCTTACACTTAGATCTATGATACTTTGAGCTAATTTTTGCATATGATGACAGGAATTGTTTCCTTAATTTCATTTTTCAAGTATTCATCTCCAGTGTATATAGATTCAATTGATTTGTTAATCGGTCTTGTATTCTACAACCTTGGTTAATTTATTAGTTCTAATAGTTGTGTGTGTGTGTGTGTGTGTGTGTGTGTGTTCCTTAGGATTTTTTACGTACAAGGTGCTGTCATCAGCACATAGAGAAAATGCTACGTCATCCTTTCTACTTAAATGCCTTTATTTCTTTCTCTTGCCTAACTGCCCTAAGTGGAATGTCCAATATAATGTTGAATAGAAGTGGTGAGAGGAGACATCCTTGTCTTATTCCTGATCTTAGAGGGAAAGCTTTCAGGCTTTCACCATTATGCATGGTGTTAATGGTGGTGGGTTTCCCATAGACACTCTTTATCAAATTGAGAAAGCTGCTTTCTATTCCGAGTTTGTTGAATGTGCTTTTTATAAAAAGGGTGTTAGATTTTGTTGAACACTTTTTCCGAATCTGTTTAGATGATTATGTGGTTTTGCCCTTTATTCTGTTAATGTGCTATATCAACTTGGTTGATTTTTGTATGTTGGATTGACCTTGCATTCCTGGGATAAATCCCATTTGGTCGCACTGTGTAATCTTTTTTGTATGTTAGCAGATTCACTTTCTAGTACTTTGTTGAGAATTTTTGTGTCTGTATTTGTAAGGATTATTAGTCTGTAGTTTTCTTTCCTTGTATTGTCTTTGTCTGGTTTTGGTTATCAGGGCCTCAGAGAATGAGCTGGGAAATGTTGCCTCCTATTTTTGGAAGAGTTCTTGAAGAATTGGTGTAATTCTTCTGTTTTCCCCTAGCTTTACTAAGATATGATTGACAAATAAAAATTGTATATATAGAGAGCATACACCGTGATGTTTTGATATATGTATACATCATGAAATATTTACCACAATCAAGCTAATCCCCATACCTATCATCTTCCATAGTTACATTTTTTTTCAAGTATACAAGTATACATTGAGATCTTACCTCTTAGCAAATTTCAAGTATACAGCACGTTAGTAACTATAGCTCCCATACTGTAAATTATGTCCCCAGAGCTCATTCATTTTATAACTGAAAATTTTCACCCTTTGACTAACTTCTCTTCAATTCACCAAATTCCCAGATCCTGGTAACTACCATTCTATTGTTACAATCAGTTTGACTTTTTTAGACTCCACATATAAATGATATACAGTATTTTTCTTTGTGTATCTGGCTTATTTCACTTAGCACAATGTCTCCCAAGTTTATCCATATTGTCACAAATAGCAGAATTTCCTTCCTTTTTAAGGCTTCACTCTATATCTGCCATCTTTTCTTTATCTATTCATCCATCAATGACCACTTCAATTGTCTCTAGATCTTGGCTTTGAAAATTGCTGTAATAAACATGGGAGTGCAGTATCTCTCTGAGATAATGATTTGATTTCCTTTTGATATATATCCAGATTGGGATTGCTGGGCCATATGATAGTTCTATTTTTAATTTTTTGAGGAAATTCCATACTGTCTTCCATAAATTCCATACAGTGTTCCATTATGGCTGTACCAATTTACACTCTTACTAACAGTGTATAAGGGTTCCCTTTCCCTTATATGTTCTCTAACAATTGTTACTTAAAATTTTTTTTATAATAGCCATATCCTAACAGGTGTAAGGTGATATCACATTGTGGTTCTGATTTACATTTCTCTGATGATTGATGATGTTGTACATCTTTTCATATACCTGCTGGCCTTTTTTTTTTTTTTTTTTTAAACCTGTTGGCCATTTGTATGTCTTCTTTGGAGAAATATGTATTGAGGTCTTAACCCATTTTAAAGTTAGGATACTTGTTTTTCTTTTTTCTTTTTTTCTATAAAACTATATGAGTTCCTTATATATTTTGAATATTAACCCCTTATTGGATATATGGTTTTCAAATATTTTCTCCCATTCCATATGTTGCCATTTCTTTTTGTTGATTGTTTCCTTTGCAATGCAGAAACTTTAGTTTGATGTAGTTCCACTTATTTATTTTTGTTTTTGTTGCCTGTGCCTTTAGTGCCAAGACCAATGTCAGGAAGATTTTCCTCTGTGTTTTCTTCTTGGAGTTTCAGTTTCAGGTCCTATGTTTGGTTTTCGTGTGAGGTATAAGAGTCCAATTTCATTCTGTTGCATGTAGATAATCCAGTTTCTCCAATATCATTTATTGCAGGGACTACCCTTTCCCCTTTGTGTATTCTTGGCACCTTTGTCTAAGATTAGTAGATTATATATGCATGGGCATATTTCTGGGCTCTATATTCTGTGTCATTGGTTGATATGTCTGGGTTTGTTTGTTTTTTTTGCCAGTATCATACTGTTTTGATTACCATGGATTTGTAATAGAACTTGAAGTCAGAAAATGTGATGCCTCCAGCTTCTTGCTCAAGATTACACTTACTATTCAATGTCTTTTGTGGTCCCGCATGAATTCCAGTATTGTGTTTCCTATTTCTATGAAACATGCCACTAGAATTTTGAGAAGGATTGCACTGAATCTGTTGATCACTCTGAATAGCATGTGCATTTCAACAATGTTAAGTTTTCTAGTCCATGAACATGGGATATCTTTCCATTATTTATGACTTCTTCAATTTCTTTCGTCATTGTTTTATGGTTTTCTTTCTTTCTTTTTTTTAATTTATTAGAGAGAGAGACTGAGAACAAGAGGGGAGAAGATCAGAGGGAGAAGCAGACTTCCCGCACAGCCGGGAGTCTGATATGGGACTCGATCCCGGGACTCCGGGATCATGACCTGAGCCGAAGGCAGTCGCTTAACCAACTGAGCCACCCAGGCGCCCCTTATGGTTTTCACTGTATTGATCTTTCACCTCCTTGGCTACCTTTATTTCTAAGTATTTCATTCTTTTTGATGCTATTGTAAATGGAATTATTTGAACAAATTATTATAGGTATAGTTACTTCAAAGTCTTATGTATTTCAACCTTTATGCTAGACTTAAAAAGTAATTCATGCACCACCGTTAAATTCTTAGAGCATCGTGAATCTGGCTATCTTCAGTGGTCATGAGCCTGGATCCCATGATATTTTTAGCTCTACGGTGCTGGGCTATGGTGGGAGCCTGAGTGCATCTGTAGGAAACTAGTATGCAAGAAATTCCAGAAGAGATGCTAAACTCCTAGCCAGGACCCTAAACCACCCAGCACAGGTCTGGCCCGTAACTGCTGCCCGGTGCTGTTGAACGACTACACGAGAGCTAGCTAGAGTCAGCAGGCATTTAATTCAGATCTGCTGAGTGTGCGGAGTGGCATCTCCAACCTCTTTCTCTCTCATCTCCAGCCTCTCGCTCTGTGGGCTTGGCTCCCCCTCAGGCTTTAGGACCACCTGGGCCTGCCCCGAGGCAGGGGGATTTAAGCACTCCTAGACAGTCCCTCTGGGGCTTTATCTCAAGTCAGCTTGGCTCTGGATCTAATTGCATGTTTGCTTTCTGAGTGATGGCCTCACCCCATCCCCTGACTGTGGGACTTGGGCCTTATGCAACAGAACTAAGTTCCTACCTCCGCTGCCCACCCAGCTGGTCACACCTCCTTGGCGTCTGCATTTGGCCCTGAGCTCCCTGGGCTACTCGCCTGCTCACACAGGACTTTGACCGTCACGTGAGCACCCTGCTGCTCTCTCATGGGCCACCATCAAGGCCGATGCCTATCTCTGGGACCCTCTGCTCTCCCTTTAAATCTGACCTTCCAGCATCAGTCACTCGGCCACCCCCAGCCAGATTCTGCCCAGGGCTGCTGGCCTCCCAGTCTGCACGTCTAACTCTGTTCCGAGGCTCACGTGCAGCCAGATTCTTGTCCTCACGGCCTTATGGGGTTTGTGGTCCTGATCAAATTAAGACAGTCATGGCATGGGGCGGGCGCAACATTTCTCCAAGGACACATTTCTTTCTCAGCAACTGTATTTGGCTGGAGTTTGGGAGGATTGAGGTAGGAGATGAGACGCAGGGAGGTGTTGGGTCCCTGGTGAGAAGCTCCGAATCTGGTGTAGCTGCCCCCCTAGGATCTCCACCTCTGCTTTGGTGGACAGCTCTGCCCGATGCCAGCAGTCTCGCCTCACACACATGTGCCTGGCTCCGTTGGGTTCCCCAGAAGCAGAGCCTGAGTTAGGGGTTAGGTGCCATGATTCCCTGAGAGCGGAAAGCAGAATGCGGCCTCAGGGAAAGTTTGTTCTGGGCCTGATCCACAGGGAAGATCTAGAACGTGAACTGTACCCCAGTGTGGACCCCATCCCACCTGAGGCGAGGAAGCCCCCATTTCAGTTGACCATAGACTGTAGGCTACTCACCTTCCAGGCTCATGGTTCCCATTGGCTGAGGATTGTTCTCTGGAGAAGGGCGAATGTCCACACTTCACAGCTGTGTGGGCGCTGAGCCTGGCGAAGGGGATTTGGGCGGGGTGTTCTAAGAGCATTGACCGCAGCCTCTTTCTCTGTTTGAGTCTTCTGAGCTGGGGGCTCTCTTACCCTGACATCCAGCGCAGCCTGAAATGTGGGGGTGAGGGTTAGCTCCTCTGGCAGAAGCCAGTGAGGGATGGAAGCCATCCAAAAATGCCCATCTCCTGCCATGAGGAAAGACCAGTCTGGAGAACATTCTAAGCAGTCCCTGGAGGTTCTGGCAGAATTGAGCCCCTGCTGCCTATAGTGGATCTTGAGAGCATCCTTAGAGCCTTCAGGCTTTCCCTCTCCTCCCTCCTGTCTTCTGGAATCATCTCCCAAATGCACATCTTTGCTCAGGCACTGTATTCAGGATGACCCAGACTAGACCATGTTGAGGGGGATGGCTAGGGGGCAGAAGTTTCGGCTATACCCTGAGGGTAATAGAGACTCATGGGAAGGTTTTGTGCTAGGTCAGGTCAGGGTAACTGAATTGGGTTTCTGCTTTAGGACAGTCCCACCGTGGGAAGGAGGTAAGAAGTGGACAGTGTCACAGTGGTCCCTGGGAGAGGGGGTTGGCCCCCAGTCCTGGCAGTGCGGAGCGCAGGGCCCGGGGCAGGATGGGGGCTCAGAGAGGAGCTGGTTTGGGGGCAACAGTTAGCCCAGTGCCCTCCTTCTAGGAAGGAGCGACCGTTCCATGAAATGCCCAGAAGAGGTAAGTCTATAGAGACAGAAAGTAGATTAGCAGCTGCTTAGGGCTAATGGAGGCGGGCGGCCCGGAAGGATTGGGCATTGGGTGCTGGTGATCGCTGAAGGGGTAACGAAATGTTCTAGAATTAACTGCGGGGATGACTGGACAACTCCGCAAATACACGAAAAACAGTTCAGTTGTACACCTTAAACGAATGATTTGCGTGACACACAAATTATATCACAATAGGGCTGTTATTTAAAAAAAAACCAACAACAACAAGTACAAAGTTGTGCAAGGAACACGGGATTGGCTGTGGGAGGGAACTTTGCTGACTAATGGGAGGTGGGATGGACCTCAAAAGTCCTGTTACTCACTGACCTTATTTACCAGTTGAACGCCGGGCCCGTCTTGTCCTTGGGACACGGTGAGTCAGGGGCTTGAACCCCCTGTCTCTGGACTCCCCAGCCCCGCGTTCCGCCGACTACCTCCATCCACTTTGCCTCCCGCTGCCCCCTCCCCGGCCCCTCCGCCCAGCAGCGTTGCCTCCCTCTTGGCCAGCAGCCTGGTAAGAGGTGGGTGACAAATGGGGTGAGTGACCTTTCTGCGTTCTGCCCCCACCCTGCCCTGCTGGTGAGTCTGCCCGCCGCCCCAGGGGTCTTCACACTGCCAAGGAAGCGGCCTGGGAGGACCTGCCTTGGGTGGAGGGACGAGACGTTTGGTTCCGCGAACAAGAAGGGTCGGGAAATTGAGTCTGACACCTGGCAAGGCCCGCGGCCCGGGCAGCACGCTGCAGAGGCTGGCCCTCGCCCCAGCAAGGCTCTCCCAGGCCGGGCCCTCGCCGGGGGTCCTGGCAGAGGCCAGAAGTGGGTGCGCCGGGGGACTGTGGCGGGGGCTTGGGGAGGGGCGGCGGGGCAGGACGCCTGTGGGTAATGGAAAACTCGAGCACTGGTCACAGCGCGCCTGCTGGATTCGTGTGTTGACGATAACCACAGAGGAGGCATTTGCAAGCTTTGGCCAAAGACGCTGGGGTTCCCGGCGGCCACCGCGGAGCGCGTGCTTGACCCACATCTGGAACCTTCTTCTCACCCTCGTCCCGCTCTTGCTGCCAGCAGGACCCGCGCCCTGCCGCCTCGGACGCCTCTATCAGCTTTCTTGTTCCCACTCCTGGCGGCTCTCTCCAGGCCGAGCGCTTCGCCAGGTGCGGGCGCTCCAGGTGTCTCTCCCGCGTTTCCAGGGTCAGCAGACCCTCTGCCGAGCTTGGCCAGCGCCCTCGGCGGCCCCGGGGCCCAGGGCTGCACTACACCCACCTGGTAGAGCCTTTGCTCTCCTGCGTGATGGTGGCCCGGGCCTCGCCTCCTGCCTGGAACAGAGTGGCCGGTCCCCAGGGTCCCTCCCAACTCCCTGGCACCCCAGGCCCTGGGCCTCTCACTGAATTGGAACCCCCCACCTTGTCTGCTGCCCGAGTCCCTCCTGATGCTTCACTCACATTCGAGGAGGCCCGAGAGGCCTCTGGGTCCCCTTCCTGCCCGTTACCTTACCTGGAGCTAAACACTCGGTGACACTGGTCAGAGGGGCTTCTGAGACTGAAATGAAATGTGTGGCTGGATGAGCGGCCACGTTCAGGGGAGGGGCCCCGGGTTGGGAGCTGCTCTCAGCATTTCTCCTCGGGCTCTTGCTGTGTTACTGTCACCTCCGGTCTGACGCGCCACAGCAGTATCACTGTCGCCACTGATCTCTCCTCCGTCCTGTCATTTCCTCCACCCTCGCCTGGACCCTTCCCTCTTCTCCACCTTCCCCTCCATCTTCACCTCTACTCTCCCTCCCCTCTACCTTCCCCTCCATCTTCACCTCTACTCTCCCTCCCCTCCACCCTCCCCTCCACCCTCCCCTCCACCTTCCCCTCCATCTTCACCTCTACTCTCCTTCCCCTCCACCCTCCCCTCCACCCTCCCCTCCACCTTCCCCTCCATCTTCACCTCTACTCTCCTTCCCCTCCACC
>JAPYYJ010001858.1:0-13610 GCA_028533885.1 Nasua narica | reverse complement strand
CCTTCTCACGATGCCCTCCATGATTTTCTTTATACTCCACACGTAAGTGAGACCATAAGATAATTGACTCTCTCTGCTTGACTTATTTCACTCTGCATAATCTCTTCTAGTCCTGTCCATGTTGATACAAAAGTTGGATATTCATCCTTTCTGATGGAGGCATAATATTCCATTGTATAGATGTACCACATCTTCCTTAGCCACTCATCTGTTGAAGGACATTTTGGTTCTTTCCACAGTTTGGCGATTGTGGCCATTGCTGCTATGAACATTGGGGTACTTGTGGCCCTTCTTTGTACTGCATCTGCTTCTAAGATCTATAAAGAACTCCTTAAACTCAACACTCACAAAACAGATAATCGCATCAAAAAAATGGACAGAAGACATGAACAGACACTTCTCCAAAGAAGACATACAAATGGCTAACAGACACATGAAAAAATGTTCATCATCTTTAGCCATCAGAGAGATTCAAATCAAAACCACACTGAGATACCACCTTACACCAGTTAGAATGGCCAAAATCAACAGGACCTGCCATTTTTAACCCACAGAAAAGAACAGAAAAGTTTTAAAAGAGGAAATTATCCATTTTTGTAAATTAAATACTAGAGGACATTGATGGAAAACCATAAAGATAGAGATCCATCATGATCTGAGCCACATTCTAAGATATGTAGTCTTTCCTTTAAAAGATTTTTAAATATTTTATTTATTTATTTATTTGACAGAGAGAGAGAGCAGTAACACAAGCAAGAGGAGTGGGAGAGGGAGAAACAGAATTCCCACAGAGAAGGGATCCCAATGCAGGACTCAATCCCAGGACTCTGGGATCATGATGCAAGCCGAAGGCAGACACTCAATGACTGAGGCACTCAGGTGACCCTAAAATATGTACTCTTTACAGCCAACTTCTCTAGGAAATGGTCCCCAGTTGTGTTTTAATTCAATTGGGTACTGGGTTTTGGTAGGTTCTGAGTGGAGGTCCTGTGCTCAGAAGCAACTAGACCAAGGATGTCAACCAATGGAAGGAAACCTTCCTTGGGAGTCTTAAGATCTGCAGCCACACGAATCATTTAGGTGACTGTCCCAAGCTCAAGACAGACAACTTTGTACAGGAATAGAAACAAAGAGAAGGCTTCAAGTTTCTGGGTCTTATTACCATTCTGGTCACGGTACTAACTACCAGGCAAAAGCACCATGGAGCGTCTACTTTAGTCCCCAATTTATCATCAACTCCTGTAAATTTATTGTCAACTCTTATAAAAGCAAATATCTTGACATGCTCCACCTATATAAACTTAAAAGAAACTGCCTTTTAAAGGTAGTATTTATTTATTTTTTTATTCTTGTCTTTTTTTTCTTCCCAAATATGTTTATTTTAATTTTTCAGTGAACAAGATTGATTGTTCATTCACCACACCCAGTGCTCCAAAGTAGTATTTAAAAAATATGTTCCTTAAATGTTGTATCCTTAAAGTATCTTTGAAAATAAACTACATTTTGAGGAGTTGTTTTTTCTTCATTATATTTGGATCAAAAATAAGTCTTCATAGATGTTGTATACATGAATTTGATGTTTGTTTTCTTTGTGACATCTGAGGTAACAAAATTGACATTTTGCTTTTAATTCATTCTAAGAATGTGGGAATAATTGCCAAATGGAATTCTGTAAGACTTATGGTCTAAATTTAATTAAATAACTAAAATTAAATCAATTTTTGCATAGCTATGAGTGCTAAAAAAAGCTAAACAATTATTAAAACATAGAATTATAGTAAATATAATCCCTATTTTCTTTCTCTACTTATTCTTTATTTTTTTTCTAATTTAAAATGGATATAGTTAGAAACTTATCAGTGGCCAAAGTAATTTTGACAGCTTAAAACAAAATTCTCCACACATCCCCCAAAAACTACACAGATCAACAGATAACAAGTAACATCATTGAAACCTCACATCTTCAGCATGAATTGAAGAGAGAAAGCATGAAGATTTTAGATTATGTGCAAAAACAAAAATCAGTGTCCAACAGTGATTTCTGGTACTATTCTTAAATCTTTTATATATGTTTGAAATTATATTTGAGCAAAAAATAAAACATAAAATAATTGGAAAACATATTTCAAGCTAATGGAAATAAAAACAAAGTAGAAGTTGTGGATATGGAAGCCTAAAAAATAGAATACAAGATGAAAAAGTTGGCAATAGAAAGAAAATGACACCTTCAAATGTTAAAAGCCATAATTCACAATGACAATATAATAATTATGAATTTCCATGCACCAAGTAACACAGCTACCATTTAAAAAAAAAAAAAAACACAACTGTAGGAGATTCAAAGAGACATAAACAGAAAAGACTTTACCATACCATGATCACAATATATGAAACATAAAAACAAATTGTATAATAAATTTTACATCCTGGCACTAGAAAGTAGATCTTCTTCTTAAATATTATATTTCTCAAAATTGATTACATACAGTAAGAATCAGCAAACTATTTCTATAAAGGACTAGATAATGAATATTTTAGGCCTCAAAGGCCACACAAAAGCAGCCACAGATACTGTATAAATAGATATGACTGCATTCCAATGAAATTTAACTTATGGACACTGAAATGTGGATTTCTCATAATTTTCGTAGGTCATGAAATACTAATCCTTTAAAATCTTTTTTCCAATGATTTATTTATTTTTTATGATTTAACATAGGCAGAGGGATAGATTTGGCCTGAGGGCTGTAGTTTTTTGGACCCCTGACATAGTAAGAAAGAAAGAATCATCAATTTCTATAATGTAGAACTTTTACAAATACTACTACTCAATGACCACAATGCAAATAATAAGATATAAGCAGCAAATTTTAACCAGGTTATCTACATACAAAATTGGAATAGAAGGATTAATTAGCAATATTTTGGGGAAAGTAGAAATGCAAACTAAAATTGCAAAGTTTTTATTTTTAAATAACAATAATAGAAACACTGATATTAGGCTTTTGGGATAAATATAAAGCAATGATCAAAGGAAAGACTATTGCCTTAAATAATGTCAATTTTATGTCAATAAAAAGTGAAATAAATAAATTTCCCACTTAACTAGAAAAAGAACAGCAGAATAGTGCAAAAGAAAAACACCAGGAATAATATAACAAAGATAAAAACTGAAACTAATGAGGTAAGGTATATAAAACACAAGTTTTAAATATCAAATTAAATCCTCCCTTTTTCTCCAAATAATTAATAAAGGGGAAAAGCCAACAAGAATGCAGAATAATGTAAGAAACAAAAGGATGGAAATAACCACTAACACAGGAAAAAAAATTTAATTGTAAGAAATTACTTTCTAACTTTTTGCAAATAAATCTGGAACCCAAAAGAAATGAATAATTAAGTTAAATAAAATTAACTTACTATGGCAGCAGACCTATCCACAGAGACCTGGCAGGCCAGAAAGTACTGTATATTCAGAGCACTAAATGAGAAGAATATTCAGCCAAGAATACTATATCCAGCTAGGCTGTCACTGAAAATAGATGGAGAGATAAAAAGCTTTCAGGACAAACAAAAACTAAAGGAATTTGCAAACACCAAATGAACCCTATAGGAAATATTGAAAGGCGTCCTCTAAGCAGAGAGAGCCTAAAAGGAACATAGGCCAGAAAAGAAGAGAGACAATATACAGTTAACAGTCACCATAATGCAATACAATGGCACAAATTCATATCTGTCAATAGTTACTCTGAATGTAAATGGGCTAAATGCCCCAATCAAAAGACACAAAGTATCAGAATGGATTAAAAAAAAAAAAACAAGACCCATCAATATGCTGTCTACAAGAAATACATCTTAGACCCAAAGACACCTCCAGCTTTAAAGTGAGGGGGTGGAAAACATTTACCATGCTAATGGACATCAAAAGAAAGCTGGGATGGCAATTCTTATATCAGATAAATTAGATTTTAAGCCAAAGACTATAATAAGAGATGAGGAAGGACACTATACCATACTTAAAGGGAGTGTCCAACAAGAAGATCTAACAATTATAAATATCTATGCCCCTAACGTGGGAGCAGCCAATTATATAAACCAATTAATAACAAAATCGAAGAAACACAACAACAATAATACAATAATAGTAGGGGACTTTAATACCCCCCCTCACTGAAATGGAGAGATCATCTAAGCAAAAGATCAACAAAGAAATAAAGACTAAATGACACACTGGACCAGACGGACATCACAGACATATTCAGAACATTCTATCCCAAAGCAACAGAATACACTTTCTTTTCTAGTGCACATGGAACATTCTCCAGAACAAATCACATCCTGGGACAAAAATCAGGTCTCAATCAGTACCAAAAGATTGGCATCATTCCCTGCATATTTTCAGAACACAATGCCATGAGACTAGAACTCAATCACAAGGGGAAAGTTGGAAAGAACTCAAATACATGGAGGCTAAAGAGCATCCTACTAAAGAATGAATGGGTTAACCAGGAAATTAAAAAAGAATTTAAAAAAATCAAGGAAACAAATGAAAATGAAAACACAACTCTTCAGAATCTCTGGGACACAGCAAAGGTGGTCCTGAGAGGAAAATATATAGCAATATAAGCCTTTCTAAAGAAACATGAAAAATCTCAAATACATAACCTAACCCTACACCTAAAGGAGCTAGAGAAAGAACAACAGATAAAACCTAAACCCAGCAGCAGAAGAGAAATAATAAAGATCAGAGCAGAAATCAATGAAATAGAAACCAAAAGAACAGTAGAACAAATCAATGAAACTAGGAGCTGGTTCTTTGAAAGAATTGATAAAATTGATAAACCCTTGGCCAGACTTATCAAAAAGAAAAGAGAAAGGACGGGGCGCCTGGGTGGCTCAGTTGGTTGAGCAACTGCCTTCGGCTTGGGTCATGATCCTGGAGTCTTGGGATCAAGTCCCATATCGGGCTCCCGGCTCTGCGGGAAGTCTGCTTCTCCCTCTGACCTTCTCCCCTCTCATTCTCAGTCTCTCTCACTCTAATAAATAAATAAAATCTTTAAAAAGAAAAAAGACCCAAATTAATAAAATCATGAATGAAAAAATCACAACCGACACTAAAGAAATACAAACAATTATAAGAGCATATTATGAGCAGCTAAACACCAGCAAACTAGACAATCTGGAAGAAATAGATGCATTCCTAGAGACACACAAACTACCAAAACCGAACCAGAAAGAAATAGAAAATCTGAATAGACCCAGTAATGAGATTGAAACAGTCATCAAAAATCTCCCAAGAAACAAGAGCCTAGGGCCAGATGGCTTCCCAGGGGAATTCTACCAAACATTTAAAGAAGAATTAACACCTATACTCCTGAAATTGTTCCAAAAAATAGAAATGGAAGAGAAACTTCCAAACTCATTTTATGAGGCCAACATTACCTTGATCCCAAAACCAGACAAAGACCTCATCAAAAAGGAGAATTACAGACAATATCCTTGATGAACACAGATTTAAAAATTCTCACCAAAACACTAGCCAATAGGGTCCAACAGTACATTAAAAGGATTATTCACCATGACCAAGTGTGATTTATTCCTGGATTGCAAGGTTGGTTCAACATTCACAAACCAATCAACATAACACAATACATTAATAAAAGAAGGAACAAGAACCATATGATACTCTCAATTGATGCTGAAAAAGCATTTGACAAAGTAAAACATCCTTTCCTGATCAAAACTCTTCACAGTGTACGCATAGAGGGCACATTCCTCAACACCATCAAAGCCATCTATGAAAAACCCACAGTGAATATCATTCTCAATGTAGAAAAGCTCTCAGCAGTTTCTGAGATCAGGAACACGGCAGGGATGCCCACTATCCCCACTGCTATTCAACATAGTACTAGAAGTCCTAGCCTCAGCAATCAGACAACAAAAAGAAATAAAAGTCATCCAAATTGACAAAGAAGAAGTCAGACTCTCACTCTTTGCAGATGATATGACGCTTGATGTGGAAAACCCAAAAGACTCCACTCCAAGACCACTAGAAGTAATAAAGGAATTCAGTCAAATGTCAGGATATGAAATTAATGCACAGAAATCAGTTGCATTTCTTCTTTATTTTTTCTCCCAAAATATGTCTATTTTAATTTTTCAGTGTTACAAGATTGATTGTTCATGCACCACACCCAGTGCTCCATGCAATACATGCCCTTCTCAATACCCACCACCAGGCTCGCCCACCCTCCCCACTCCCTCCCCTCCAAACCCTCAGTTTGTTGCTCAGAGTCCACAGTCTCTCCTGGTTCATCACCCCCTCCGATTTCTCCCCATTCACCCTTCCCTTTCTTCTCACAATGTCCTCCATGATTTTCTTTATACTCCACACATGAGACCATAAGATAATTGACTCTCTCCTGCTTGATTCCCTGCATTTTCTCAGACCACAATATTTTAAAACTGGAACTCAACCACAAGAAAAAGTTTGGAAGGAATTCAGTTGCATTTCTATACACCAACAGCAAAACAGAAGAAAGAGAAATTAAGGAGTCGATTCCATTTACAATTGCACAAAACCATAAGATACCGAGGAATAAACCTAACCAAAGAGGCAAAGAATCTGTACTCAGAAAACTACAAAGTGCTCATGAAAGAAATTGAGGAAGACACAAAGAAATGGAAAAACATTCCATGCTCATGGATTGGAAGAACAAATATTGTGAAAATATCTTTGCTACCTAAAATAATCTACACATTTAATACAATCCCTATCAAAATACCATCAATTTATTTCAAAGAAATGGAATGAATAATCCTAAAATTTATATGGAACTATATAAGAAAAGACCACGAATAGCCAGAGGAATGTTGAAAAAGAAAACCAAAGTCGGTGGCATCACAATTCCAGACTTCAAGCTCTATTACAAAGCTATAATCATCAAGACAGTGTGGTACTGGCACAAAACAGACACATAGATCAATGGAACAGAATAGAGAGCCCAGCAATGGAACCTCAACTCTATGGTCAACTAATCTTTGACAAAGCAGGAAAGAATATTCAATAGAAAAAAGTCTCTTCAACAAATGGTGTTGGGAAAACCGGACAGCCACATGCAAAAGAATGAAACTGGACCATTTCCTTACACCACACACAAAAATAGACTCCAAATGGATCAAAGACCTCAATGTGAGACAAGACTCCATCAAAATCCTCGAGGAGAACACAGGCAGCAACCTCTTCGACCTCAGCCACAGTAACTTCTTCCTAGAAACATCTCCAAAGGCAAGGGAGCAAGGGCAAAAACGAACTACTGGGACTTCATCAAGATCAAAAGTTTTTGCACAGCAAAGGAAATTGTTAACAAAACCAAAAGACAACTGACAGAATGGGAGAAGATATTTGCAAATGACATCAGATAAAGGGCTAGTATCCAAAATCTATAAAGAACTTCTCAAACTCAACCCCCAAAGAACAAATAATCCAATCAATAAATGGGCAGAAGATATGAACAGACATTTCAGTAAAGAGGACATCCAAATGGCCAACAGACACATGAAAAAATGCTCAACATCACTTGGCATCAGAAAAATACAAATCAAAACCACAGTGAGATACCACCTCACACCAGTCAGAATGGCGAAAATTAGCAAGTCAGGGAACGACAGATGTTGGCGAGGATGCGGAGAAAGGGGAACCCTCCAACACTGCTGGTGGGAATGCAAGCTGGTACAACCACTCTGGAAAACTGTATGGAGGATCCTCAAAATGTTGAAAATACAGCTACCGTATGACCTAGCAATTGCACTACTGGGTATTTACCCTCAAGATACAAATGTAGTGATCCAAAGGGTCACATGCACCCGAATGTTTATAGCAGCAATGTCCACAATAGTCAAACTATGGAAAGAACCTAGATGTCCATCAACAGATGAATGGATAAAGAAGATGTGGTATATATATACAATGGAATACTATGCAGCCATTAAGAGAAATGAAATCTTGCCATTTGCAATGGTGTGCTTGGAACTAGAGGGTATTATGCTAAGCAAAATAAGTCAGTCAGAGAAAGACAATTATCACATGATCGCTCCGATATGAAGAATTTGAGTGGCAAGGCAGGGGGAAGAGAAATGAAACAAGATGGGATGGGGAAGAAGACAGACCGTAAGAGACTCCTAAACTCATGAAACAAACTAAGGGTGGCTGTGAGGTGGGGGGGTAGGGTTATGGACATTGGGGAGGGTATGTGCTATGGCAAATGCTGTGAAATGTGTAAGCCTGATGATTCACAGACATGTACCATGGGGCAAATAATACATTATATGTTAATAAAAAATTTTTTATAAAAAGGAAAAAAATTAACCTACTAAAATTGATCCCATTAGCAATAGAAATTTAGGTGCACCAATTTTGGTAGTAAAAGAGAAAGTTATCTTAGAGCTACTCCCAAAATGCACCAAGCTCAGATCATTTCAAAAGGAAATTATACATTTTCAAAGAACCAATGGTCCCAGTGTTGCATTAAATTTTCCAAAAAAAAAAATAGCTAATGAAAAGAAAATGTCCTTTTGAAGCAAATATAACATCAATCATTAACATTTTAAATATAGCATGTTAAAAAGTTAGAAAATGATATCATTGACTATGAGCAAAAAATATTAAATATTATCACTCAACAAAATCCAACACATTAATAATATCATGTGACCAAATTGATTGGAATGAACAATATAATCTTGTTTCAATAATTGAAATTCATTAATACAATAGATGATATTAATAGGTCTAAAGAGAAAATCATATTATTATCTCAATTTTTCAGAAAAAGTCACAGAAAAAACTTAACACCCATTACGGATAAAAATACTCAAAAAATAGAAATCTATGCATACTTTGTGAAACAAGTATCTTGCTTAACTGTCAAATATGAGATAATTTTAATAAGATCAGATAAACAACAAGCTTCCTCAGTACCTTTCTTACTATTGAACACTGTACTAGATGTGTTGATCAATGCTAATTTTAGAAAAAAAAATCAGTTGGAGGCATGAGAATTAAAAAAGAAGTAAAAATATTTGCCAAAAATTTGATAGTATACCTATAAATCCTAGAAAATCAATGATAAAAATAACTCAAACAATAATTTACCAAGCAAAAAGAAAAAAATTAATTTAAAAAATATAGCTTCAATATATACTAAAAAACACCAATTGGAAGATATAATCGTAGAAGAAAGCTTTCTAACACTGAGTGTGTGGGATGGGTGTGGGTGTGTGTGTGGGATGGGTGCGTATGTGTGTGTGATTGTGTTCTGTGTGCTGGCTTTAAACCACATTTATCAGTTTCCAGTTAATAAATAAGAAATACTTATTCATTAACTTTACAACAGAAAACTTGGAAAGCATCATCTTAACCTGTGATAAAATTAACATTCCAGTAATTGGACTAATCTACATGATGTACATTCCTTTATGATGCATTATTTTTACAAAGGCATTGGTCAAAGGTGTGAAAGCAAGGAAAAACTGAGGAACTGTTGCAGACTGAAGGAGGCATGACAACTGTATTCAATGCATGATCTCAAACTGCCTTCCATAATGAGAGCAAAATTGCATAGGAACCATGGATTAGATGGTAGTATTATAGTAATATAGATTTGCCTATGTTTGATAGTCTTATTGTAGTCTTTTTGTGAAAAGGTGTCCTTTTTTTTAAGGAAATGCATACTGAAGTATTTAGGGCTAAAAGGACATTATGTATGCTAAGGCAGTCTACAAAAAAGTCTCAATTTAGATAGAAAGAATGATAAAGCGAGCAGTAGCAATTGGGAAATCTGAGTAAGAACTACATTAGTCACACCTATTTTTAAAAAATAAAAGAACATTTTTAGAAAGGAAAAAGACTAATGCATAAAACATAAACAGACAAATATTCTTGTCTTTTTCAAAAGAAAATGATAAAGAAAAGTTTAAATGGACAAAAATACAAACAGGCAATTCAGAAAAAATGTATGTATCTTTTAAATGTATGAAAATAAGATCAAACTCATTCACAATAAAAGAAATGCAAAGGAAAACTACTCTGAGATACAATTTCTTACCTCTCAGATGGGCAATATTGAAAAAAACATAGGTCTATAATACATTGCTAAAAAATGTAAATTCCTTTTTAGATGGGAATTTGGCAAAATCTAGCATAAGCTTCCCCTTCCCTCACACCAAGTCTCCACCAAAGTAAAAGTCCATTAGGAATAAAATGTTCACTGTAATAGATCACATCTGGGCCACAAAATACATCTCAACAAATTTAAAAGAAGAGAAATTGTAAAAAATACATTCTCAGACTATACAGAATTAAGCCAGAAGTCAATAACAGAAAGATATCTTGACAACGCCCAAATATTTATAAATTAAATAACAAACTTCTAAGTAACCTCTAACTCAAAAAAGAGGTATAAAGAGAAGTCTCTAATTTTTTCAACAAAATAAAAATAAAATAAATTAGTCAAGCTTGGGAAGATGGCAGAGTGGTAGGACCCTATACTCATTCCATCTTATGTTTGCAACTAGATATCATTCACATCTGTGTAAACAAACTGGAATAATGGTAAGACTAACAGAACAAACTCCACAACTAAATGTAGAGGATGAAACTTCCTCTAAGAGGTTAGAAAGGGAGGAAATGTGATCAGGAGCTGCCTGCAGAAGGAAGGGAACTGCAGGTGCAGAAAAGGGAAACAGTCCCCATACCAGGGAGCCCACATGGGAAAGATGAATCCCCATAATGTCTGGCTGTGAAAACCAAAGGGGCAGAATTCCCTGAGTTTGTATAACCAGCAGGACTTGGGATCTGGAGCTTTAAAAGTCAGCTGACTCAGTACTCAGCAAGCCAACAGGGAAAGTGATAGCTGGGTCCCCACCTTAAAAAGACAGCAGCCATAGAGAGGCAGCATAGAAATGACAGTCTGCACAATGCTTGGGGTAAATAGAAGGAAGATCTGTTTATACTGATTTTAGAGCACGTTGGAAGCCTTCTCTGGGAACAAAGGAACTGGCAGAAACCATTTTCTTACATGCCCCCCAGGATAAATACAAGGCCACCTGCAAGAGGCTGGGCTGGACAGACATATGCTAAGTAACATGCTAGCAGTGTGTCCTGCCTATGCATTTTCCTGAGGACTCACTAACTCCAAACTTATTGGCCTTAGTCCTGGGCTCAGAACAAATTTTGTCAATGGTACATGCTTATACCCTACCATCTACCATGCACCCTCCAAATCCTATACCACACTGCTTCACACATCTGGCTGCCACTTGGCTCTGACTCCTTTGCTTTGGAGGATCCAGCCTAAGACCAGAAGCTAACTGCAAATTTTGCTAATACTACTGTCCTGCACTCCCTGCACTCCTATGGTCATGTCCCCTCAGAGCCAGCCTTCCTAGATCTCATTAAGACCACAGAGAGCAAGCACAGCCCACAATAAGTAGAAAGTTAGTGCAGATGTATGGACTGAAAGAAAAAGCAATGAAATGAGGAGACAGAGGGTTATGTCTCACACAAGAAAACAAAACAAAATCACAGCAAGAGATCTAAGCAAAACAGTAATAATATGCCTGGTAGAGAATTTAAAGTAATGATTGTAAGATACCAACTGGATTTCAAAAAAGGGTGGAGGATATCAGTGAGACTTTTGACAAAAGGATATAAAATAACATAAATATGAGGAATCCAATAAATGGTATTAAAAATACAACAGATAGATTAGTAGTGGGCTACAGGAAGCAGAAGAACAAATAAGTGACCTGAAAGATAGAATAATGGGAAGCAATCAAGCTAAACATGTGAAAGACAAGCAAATACTGCATATAAGAATAAATTTAGAGGACTCAACAACACCATCAAAGCATAATATTGATAATATAGGAGTCCCAGGAGGAGAAGAGAGAGAAAGGGAAGTAAATAACGTATTTGAAGAAATAATAGCTGAAAACTTCAAAAATCAGAAAAAGCACAGAAAATAGAAGAATAGAATAGAATAGAATAGAATAGAATAGAATAGAATAGAATAGAATAGAAGAATAGAATAGAATAGAATAGAATAGAATAGAATAGAATAGAATAGAATAGAATGTTCAAAAATAAACCTGTGTTTATATGGTCAGTAAGTCTTTAACAAAGCAAGAAAGAATATTTGATGGGAAAAAGACAGTCTCTTTAAGAAATGGTATTGGGATAACTGGATAACAACATGCAGAAGAATGAAACTGGACCATTTTCTTACCACCACACACAAAAATAAATTCAAAATGGATGAAAGACTTAAATGTGAGATGAAAACTATAAAAATCCTAGAACAGAACATAGGTAATAATTTCTCTGACATTGGACACAGTAGCTTCTTTCTAGATATGTCTCCTGAGACAAGGGAAACAAAAGCAAAACTGTGTACTGAATGGGAGATGTTTGCAAATGATGTATCTGATAAAGGATTAGTATCTAAAATATATGAAGAGCTTATCAAACTCAACACCCAAAAACCCAAACAATCTAAAAATAGGCAGAAGACATAAACAGGCATTTCTCCAAAGACATCCAGATGGCCAAGAGACATATTAAAAGATACTCAACATCCTTCATTATCAGGAAAACACCAATCAACACTATGATGAGATACCACCTCACACCTGTGGAAATGGTTAAAATAAAAAACTAAAGAAATAAGTGCTGGCGAGTATGTGTAGAGAAAGGAATGCTCTCACCCTGTAGGAATGCAGACTGGTGCAGCAGCTGTGAAGAAATATGGAGTTTCTTCAAAAAATTAAAAATAGAACCACCCTACAATCCAGTAATCACACTCTTGGGTAATTACCCCAAAATGCAAAAACACTAATTCAAATAGACACATGCACCTAATGTTTATTGCAGGGGTATTTACAACAACCAAATTGTGACAGCAGCCCAAGTGTCCATTGCTAGATGAATGGATAAGGAAGACGTGGTATATACATACAATGGAACATTACACACCCATAAAAAAAAGAATAAAATCTTGCCATTTGCATCGACATGGATGGAGCTAGAGAGTATTACGCAAGTAAAATAAGTCAGCCAGAGAAAGACAAATACTATCAGATTTTACACATATGTGGAATTTAAGAAATAAAACAAGCAAAGGAAAGAAAGAGGGAAACCAAGAAACACTCTTAACTATAGAGAGCAAACTAGCCATTACCAGAGGGAGGTGGGTGATAGAATGTTGAAATAGCTGAAGGGATTAAGAGTACACTTATCACAGGTATTTTATGGTTCTTGGTGCTACGGTAAATGGAATCAATTCTCTAATTTTCCTTTCCATATTTTCATTGTTAGTGTATAGGAAAGCAACTGATTTCTGTGCATTGATTTTGAGTCCTGGCACATTACTGAATTGCTGTGTGAGTTCTAGTAGTTTGGGGGTGGAGTCTTTTGGGTTTTCCATGTAAAGTATCATGTCATCTGTGAAGAGAGAGAGTTTCTTCATTGCCAATTTGAATACCTTTTATTTCTTTTTGTTGTCTGATTGCTGTTGCAAGGACTTCTAGTACTATGTGGAACAAGAGTGGTG
>JAPYYJ010001857.1:0-13611 GCA_028533885.1 Nasua narica | reverse complement strand
GTGAGTAATAGAGGAAATGGGTATAAAATATATGAGAACTATCTAGATATTTTCATACCTTTTCTGTAAATCTAAAACTTTTCTAAAATAAAAAATTTAAAAGTCTAAAAGACCCATTGTAGCTAGAGAATTAAGACACCAAGTTGGAGAGATAGAGGCCATATCATGGAATATTTTGAAGCCCATAGCTTACTAGTGATATTTTATTTTTTTTTATTTTTTATTTTTTTAAAGCTTTTTAATTTATTTATTAGAGAGAGAGAGACTGAAAATGAGAGGGGAGAAGGTCAGAGGGAGAAGCAGACTTCCCGCCGAGCCGGGAGTCCGACATGGGACTCGATCCCGGGACTCCGGGATCATGACCTGAGCTGAAGGCAGTCGCTCAACCAACTGAGCCACCCAGGCGCCCAATTTTATATTCAATTGGAAGCATTGATGACCTTATGATTTTATTTCATTCTAAAAAAAATAACTTGGATCTACGTAACATACAGATTATAGAAAAAAAAATGTTAACAATGAGGGAACTATTTGAAGGCTAATAATAACGGTCTAGAAGAAAAATATTGTTGGCTAGACAAGTCAAGCTAATGAACCTGATGGTTGTTTAAATATGGGGGATGAGGGGTGCCTGGGTGGCTCAGTGGGTTAAAGCCTCTGCCTTCAGCTCAGGTCAGGATCTCAGGGTCCTGGGATCCAGCCCCGCATCAGGTTCAGCAGGGAGCCTGCTTCCCTCTCTCTCTGCCTACTTGTGATCTCTCTCTCTCTGTCAAATAAATAAATAAAATCTTTAAAATAAATAAATAAATATGGGGTACGAGAGAAAAGGTTCATGGATCAGGCTAAGAGCTTTTGTTCTGAGCAGTTCAGTGAATAGTGGGGACATTTTTTACTGTGGGGATATTGAAGAAAATGCCTCTTTGAATTAGGGGTTGTCAGTTAAATATCCTAACAATTCTGTTATACAACATGACACTTTTTTTTTAACATACTGGCAAAAGATGGAATAGAAATGTTAATGAAAATTACCAAAACTTACACACTGAAATCACCACAATTGAGATATCACATATGAATCCAAAGCACGTGATCTTTGTGTATTCCACATTCCTTCTGAGCAATATACTCTTCACAGAGCAGACACATTTCTCTGTACTTGCAATTTTCAAAGTAGTAGACATGCGTCTATTGACCAAAGAGCCTTTCAAAAGTAGAATGAAATCTTTTTAAATGAGAAGAAATATAAGTAATATGATTTTAAAATCTTTTCCCACCTTTTGTTTTCCTTAGAAACTCAAAAGTAAAGGGGTTTATCTTTACTTGCAGCAAAAGGGAGAGGGAATTTCTCCCCATCTGGTAATAGAATAAACATGGGACTTGGTTTGTATGGTTCGATTCAGAGTTCATGGTCACATTAGGAACATCATGGGTCCTAAGCACTTTTGCCTTTGTGGACCCCTTCTTCCATTAAACGCATATTCAAAATTCTATTTTATAATGGGGTTGATATAATAACATATTCATATTATACTATAACATTTTCTTTGACCTACTGTGCCTACAATGTCTAATGGATAACCGACCCAGTTCATATCTATTTGGAGAAGAATGTTCTTACAGAGTTAAGATGTTGAACAATAGAAGATATAGTTTCCTCAAACCACTTTTTCAAATAAGGATTATTTCAGTTCATGAGGATAGTATGTAGAAATCAGTAGTTCATTATAGGTTATTAAAGTATGCTTTCCCCCAAAAAACATTTTGCAAACATATTTTTTTAACAAGAGATGTGATTCTTTTGGATTGCAGTAACAGTTTTTAAATTAAGATAATTTTTCCTTTCCTCAAATTGTTGTGTATCCTTTATATTTATTCTGAAGTTTTGATTCTACTCAACTAATCATGATGAGGAGGAGAAGAAGGAGGGGAGAGGATGTTTTTCTCTTTAGTTATCCCAGTGTTCAAAGACACTGGACTTTTAAAAATTATTTTTGTGTGTGTGCATTTTTTCTTTCTTGCCCAGGTTTTGTGTCACTGCTTTCTCAATTTTTATCTTATATAGTGTATCTGGGACACATTTCCTGCTCTTTTTAGGCTTGTCATAAGCTAAAATAAGTTTAAATATTTCAAGCATTTGGTCTTTGCCCTAAATATGCTAAAGCAAGAGAAATATTCTTTATTAATAATTCTACCTTTCTAAGCAAGTCATCACACAGGAAGGCCAGCACATTAATTAATTAATACATGCACACAGAGGAAAATTAAACAGTTGAAATAATAAATGTGAACGTGTCTGTGAATATTTGAATTAAATTTTATTATTTAACTTACTAGCAAATTTTAATCTGTAGTCTGGGGCAAGATAATACTTCAAAGTGTTTTATTCTGTAGAGCTGAGAATTTTGGATAACTAAGAGTCTGTACTTTGCTTCTTAAAATGTATTTTAACCACTTGGATGGGAATAGTTTTAAAGATAGTCAGTTACTACATTTTTAAGTAGAATTAACATATTGCATTGTTGACACAAGTCATTATTTTGCCCATGTTATTGACATACACTGCAATCCCTATATAGTTTGAGGATCCACTAATGGATTTTGGTTTATTTTATTCCAGCTAAACAGTCCTCAGAAAATTATGCTTTATGAAATATTATGATGCTGCTATTAATAGTGTCACACAAGTTGGGAGAAAGTGATCGGTAGTAGAAAACGTTTGCTTAGTTTTGTATATGTTGCATTTGATTGTTACAAAAATAGAAAAATTCAACTGAGTTAAGGGAAAATAAATAAGACACGAGTTGCCATAAATCTGTTGACATGTACTCTTAATTATATATATATATATATAATATATACAAACATATATATATTTTATATAAATATATAAAAACTATATGTACACACACACACACACACACACACATATATATATATATATATTTCAAATAATATTTAAAATCGTGGGTGAGGGTCCTCACTCCTTGCTTTGGCACCAGAATTCTGAAAAGGATTTCTCCAGACCTTCCATGGGCTACTTCTTGTCTTTCTGTTCTTGACTTAATCCAGTCTGATGTTTTTAAATGTCTCTATATGATACAGTCTGAACTTCTCCTTTGACTGAAAGACCCCTATTTATATCTGGATACTTGATTTTTCCACTTGAATGTCTCATAGAATTCCTAAACTTCACATGTGGGAAATGGATCTTTTGATCTCTCCAAACTGGTTCCACCTGTAGTGTTCTTTGACTAAATGCAAAGCCTCCAAGTTTTTAGGCCAGAAGTTATTGAGACCAAAAGTACCTTGGAAGAAACATGACTCTTATTTCTCATTGTCCATATACAAATAATTAGAATATACTACTTAATCTATACAAATATATCCAGAATCACACTGTAAGCCTTGTCTAAGCCATCATCATTGCTCCCTGATATTGCTGCAGTAATTTCTGTCTGGTTTCCCTACTTGTGTCCTTGCTCCTTCTACATACCATTCTCTATAGAACAGAGAGACGAATTCTTTCAAACTTGGCGAAACCAGGTCATCATTTGCTTAAAACTCACCAATGGCTCTGCCCTTCACACAAGGCCCTATCCAGTCTGGATCTCCATGGTCTTTCTAAGAACATCTAGTTTTCTCTTGCTTACTTCTCTCCAATCTCAGCTTCTTTGTTGTTACTTCAGCACACTGGGCATAGGACTTTTTTTTTTTTTAAGATTTTATTTATTTATTTGACACAGAGAGAGAGAGAGATCACAAGTAGGCAGAGAGGCAGGCAGAGGGAGAGGGGAAGGCAGGCTCCCTGCTGAGCAGAAAGCCTGATGTGGGGCTGGATCCCAGGACCCTGAGATCATGACCTGAGCCCAAGGCAGAGGCTTTAACCCACTGAGCCACCCAGGTGCCCCTGGGCATAGTACTTCTAACAGAGAGCCATTGTAATTGTTCTTTTGCTGTGGTGGGTGCTCTTTTCCCAGACAATGGTTTGGTTCACTCCTTCACCTCATCTCATTTAAATTTTTTTTCATTTACCAAAAATGTGACTGGGTGCCTGGGTGGCTTAGTCAGTTAAGCATCTGCTTTCAGCTCAGGCCCCGATTTTAGGGTCCTGGGATTAAGCTCTGCAGTGGGCTCTCCTCTAAGCATTAAGTCTGCTTTTTTCCTCTCCCTCTGTAATCTCTCTCACTTCCTCTGTCTCTCAAATAAATAAATAAAGTATTTTAAAAAATCTTTGAAAAAATGTGAAAAAAATTGTTTCCTGGGCAACAATTGCAACCCCCTTCTAGCACTGTCATTCTCCTTAGTACTTACTATCTTCTTATTTTTGTTTGCTTGTTTATTTATTTATTTATTTATTTATTTATTGCCTGTGCCCTTCCTTACTAGAAAGTAAGTGGCACAAGGGGATGAATTATTGTTTTCTTGTTTTATTGCTGTATAGAACACTACAAAAATTGCTCAATAGATATATGTTGGATTTGTTGAATGACTATAAACCCAATGGGGCAGAATGACTATTTTGACCAATTATAAGAGAATTCTAAGTTGGTTGATATCATCGGAATATGTCATTTAAGGAGGTGAATAATTTGATGAGAATCTATGGTAAAATTATAATTATGATAATGAAAGGGTTAGGGCATATTATGAGTAATCAGTACAAAATGGTTCTAAGCACTAAAAAAATATTAGATTATTAACTATTTGTAAAAAACAAAAGTAAAAGGTATGCTTTCTGTTATACTTCCAAATTTTCTGACCTGTAGGAATCTGAATTTTAACAAACATATGAGGTGATTTTGATGCCAATTGTGCAAGGACCATGCTTTGAGTAAGCACAAAAGAGAAAGAGGAGAAACTGAAAGAAGTTGAGAGTTTGAGAGTAGTAAGTTCTCTGGCATAAAAGTATGAGATTAAATAACAGAATTAAAAATTAGATTTAGAATTAGGCAGTCTTTTTCTTCTTGGTAAGGACAGATAAACTGAGGAAGATAGACTGCTTTTTTTTTTCAGAAGCATTTAAAAATAGATTCTCATCTTTCTGGAGTGATTTTTATGATAGTCTATTTTAAGATATCAGATTAGCCAAAATGCACTTGCATTGTTCTTTTCAAGTGCTGTGATCATGACTTTTAATCTTTTTAACATCTATGAATGGGTAGAGTTAAGTATCAAGTTAAGAACATTGATAATAGGTCCCACTTTTCTTTGAGTAAAAGATTAATCAAATACAATTATACTTTTTAAGTTACCTTTCTGTCTACATTCTTAATGGTTCTCATTCTTTTCCTCTCTCTCTTTTTATCAAGGTATAGATTTTTATGCATAAGGAAGGGTATAGATTTTTAGGCATAAGGAAGGTCATAAAATATCAAATATTTTTTTCATTTAAAAATTCATGTTTGGTGCAGGGCTTTGTCAGTAGGATGGGCACTCAGGAAGGACACACTTTCTACCATTTTAATTTAATAGTATGACATTTTACACTTCTCAGCCAGGGATTAAATAGGACACCTATACCTAGCACAATGTAACAGAGGGGAGAAAAGAAGGAGGAATTGAGAAAAACAGTAATTTTTTTCTTTTTTTCCTAGACATTTTCAAATACTCCTGCACTGTGGTGTTGAATACCCAAATAAGATCTTAGCTTATTTCAAAATGTCAGGGAGCTAAATATTTCCTTTATTTTTCTAAATAAATTTTAAAATAAACAAATAGACAATGGAGAAACAGGTTCAAGGATCAAGTTCTAAAGTGATCATTTTCCTATTAAAGATCCCTATCAAGAGTGTGAGTACAGTTCTACTTAGCATTTCCAATCCCACATAAATACAAATATATACACTGTCTATCTCCAATTATATATCAAGCTATTTCAGAGACCAGGAATGATAAATCTGTTCCTCTGTAATTGGGACAGGGTTTGCCTACATGACACTGAACAGTATAAGAAAAGGAACAACCACAGAATTTGAAGTGATGAAACATTTTAATTTTAAATATACAATCCTATCTTAAGACTTCAATTTAAAAAAAAAAATGAGAGCCTGAAAGAAACATACACAATATTATGATGCAATGGATCTTTCTTTTTAAGCCTCCAGAAACATCATGAGATTACACAACCCAGTTTACAAGAGAATAGGGGCCAAATTTCAGAGCTTTATCATTCAAACTTGGGACTTGTTTATTTCATTTTTTATTCACCTAAAATAAGTGTTTTAAGTATGAGCTGAAGACTAGTCTATATGCAGTTGATGTAGAGCTCTAACTAAATCGGAACTATAATTTATCCTTGGTGACCTGGGTGAGGATTCAAACTTTATATTTTTATTTGTCATTAGAGTATAAGAAATTCGGAGCTGTGGAGAATGTCAAATATACATGGATTCATCTTCAAAAAGCCCCTCAAAAACGCATAAATGACAGTATAAAAAGAAACAGAATTTAAACAGAAATATTCTTTTTTATTTGAGAAAACAAATAAAACCTTGATATCTTATATAAGACATTAGTAACCCTTTGTGAAGACACTAAAATGAGTAAGAAATACACTCGGATCTATTTAAACCTTTATTTTTTTCTGTTGGTGATCTATGCATGATCTCAGTTGAGTTTGTTAAATAAAGTAGATATACTAAATATATACCAAATATATACCAGTGGTCTTAAAAAACAAAATTCAACTGAGTAAATTTTTAAAATCTTATTGGCTTTATTCAGTGATTCATGAACGAGGCAGCATTTCAACTAGCAGATACAAAGGAGCACTAAGGAGGTGTACAAAATGGAAAACTTATTGGCAGAAGGGGGTGTGGCAAGGAAGTTAATAACGGAGTGGATTGTTTGTGGCAAAGTCACCTTTCTGTAGGGGACTGTGGAGGTGGGGTGGGGCGAGGAGGGGGTGGTCTTTCAGACAGATTACCTCACTAGTGCTGACCAGGGTATTCCAAATTGACTGGTTAAAATTCTTCTCCAGGGAAAGGTTGAAACTTAATTAAGTTAGATATTAAGTCTCAGATTGGTGACCTGGGCTTAGCACAAGGGACTCTATTTGGGCCTGTTTCTTTTCTAACAATAAGCAGAGAAGTTTTAGCATAACTATAATTTGCTCTTTAAAAAGTTATTAATAGAAAGGGCAAAATAAAGTGCAGTTTGCTGAATCAATTCAAATTATAAAACTCTTCCACTGCTAAAGAACAGAATTTTGAGCAGCCTGGAGATAAGTCACAAGGTTTATACTTTGAAGGTTTTAATGAAAATAACAACTAACATGTACATTAAACCTTTATTCTTCAACAGTTACTTCATATTTTTCATTCCTTAAAACGCTATGTATTTGTATCATTATGCTCTGCACCTAAAAAAAGCTAATACTGAAAGAAGCTGAACGTTCTATATCTGGTAAGTTATATGTATAGCAAAGGATGGAGGTGAAGTCTGAATGCTACTTCTTTGACAACAATCTTGCACCCCATCTAGGGGCCTATTAATATGAATGCCTCTAAGGCCTTTATTTCAGCCCAAGTCATAGTCAAGTCTTGAAAAATAATCAAATATTTTAATTTGTATTCAAAACCTATGACAATTACAGAGATAGTGTAATAGTTGCCCAGCTCTGATAAGCGTGGATGAACCTGCCCAGATCCTCCTTCAGAGAAGAATTTGCCCCCTGGCTCTGAAGAGTGTGCCATTCCACCTCTGTAAATGAGCTCATGAGGAAATAAAAGCATGGCTACTTGCCCCACACAGGGAATGTTGATGGGGAACATCTTTGTTGGACATCTGTGGTAGTCTGATCCCTCCTGCCCTATCTTGCTTTCCCTCTTCCCTTCACAGTAGTGAATCCTTAAAAAACATCTTTGCCTCAGAATCTGCTTCTACAAAACCAGGACTGGCCACAAAATTTGTGGGGTCAGTGCAAGATAGAATCCTGAAGACCTCTTTTAATAGAGACTGACTGCATTATGTATAATTGATCGCTGAAGTCTTTCAAGCCCCGTAGTAAGAAAAGCCAATAAGAAAGCCTGCACTCCCTCCCAAGGCACCAGATGGGAAAGTGCAAGTCAAGCAAACTCAGCTATGCTGTGAAGGTTCTTATACCAGTCTGTCTCCTTTTTTTTTTTTTAAGATTTTATTTATTTATTTGAAAGAGAGCACATGTGCTTGAGAAAGCAGGATTGTGGGGGTAGGGGGGCGGGGGAGGAGCAGAAGGAGAGAGAGAGAGAGAGTACGAGAGAGAGTGAGAGAGAAGCAGGCTCCACGCTGAGCAGGGAACCCAAACTGGGCTCAATCAGATCCCAGGACTCTGGGCTCATGACCTGAGCCAAAGGCAGACCCTTAACTGACGGAGCCACTCAGGTGCCCCAACCATCCTGTCTCCTAATCACAATAAAAACTGAACCAATGCCATTTGGCCCTCACTCATCCAAGCCATTTTGGACCTGCCTGGGAACCTATCCTGCTCTCAAAACAAAACAAAACAAAAACCACCACGAAAACAAACATTATTATGTGAGTAACAAAACTTTTCCTACCCTCTTGGTGCATGCGTGGCATCATCAGTTTCATTATCTGCATCGATCTGGAGTTGGGGAGTTGATCTTGCCCTCTGCACGATACCACAAAACATCCTTGTACAAAAACTGTTATAAGTCTCATGACTGGGATAGCAGAGAATTACACTAAGTACAAGGCCATTCTAAACCTGGGGCCTGGGCCACTGCACACGTCACACACATAGAGCCAGCCCTGTGTAAAACCTGACCTGTGACGTCAACTCTAGTTTGTCTTTGTGTTATTATAATATGAATTGGAAAAAAAAAACAACATAAAATGTAGCTGTTCCCTCTCTGGGTGGTCTGTTCCTATGTGCCAACACTTACAGTCCTTCCCCATTTTCCCCTCCTCTTGGTGCTTACCACTGTGCTTCCACCCCCAGTTGGATGAGTTTCCATAATTTCCCTAGTCCTATTACTTGCCTGCTTCTAAGAAAAGCTTCCTGCTACAAAGGATCATCACTAAACTACGCATTCATATGTTCTATTCCCTCAACGATGAGGGAATATCTATCACATGTAATTATGACACTATGTAAATGCATCTTTCTACCCTTCCTATCCTCCTAACCCAGTCTAAATTCTACATTCCCATTTAGATCTTCTGTGTGCAAACACTGACAGCTTTCTTGCCCCCCTTCCATTGGTCATCTTCCCCTGGCCAGACTTTAATCATAGTTAAAATGTACTTGCTACTTGAATTATATAAGACCCTCTGAACCCGGACATGGCTCACTGTCTCACTTTATATTCATAACTATTAACTCGAGTGACCATGAATTTTACCTCTGTATTGTATCATTCCAGAAAGCACAAACCGTGCACATGTGCTGTAATTTCTTCCAGGTTAAAAAGGAAACTTCCTCAACCTCTCTGTCCCTCTAGCTGCCACTCCACTCTTCTGGTTATCTTTAACAGCAAAACTCTTATAATGTGGCTTGTATTTTATATCTCTGATTCCTTTCTTCCCATTTTCCCTTAAATGAATTTCATTTAGACATCTGACTTCACTGGAATATACTGGAAAAACTTTTGTTGGGGTTATAAATGAAAGCCACATTGCTAAAGGCCAATATTAGAGTCATTATTGACTGTTTCAATTCCTCACAGCTGGTATTTCATCAGTTACCACGTTCCTTTGTTCCAATTTCATAGCGTATAGAATTTGACTCTCAACATCCAGAAGAATCCCCTGATCGAATCCACTACCACCTTTCGACTGAATGCATTTCTGAAGTTCCTTAACTAGTCTTACTGCTTCTGCTTTGTGTTTCCATTAGCAGATTTTCAATCCAGAAGGTGGGGTTCTGGGTTTTAAACCCAAGTAGAAGTATGTCGCTTCTTATTTAAAATACTCAAATGGCCTTCATCTACACAGGAAAAAAAAGTCAAGGTTTCTACTAGAGCCTAAAGATCCTATTACCTGACCCTTAAACTTTTAAAAATAAATCTTTTAATCTTACTTTATTCACTTCCTTCCAACCTCAGTCATTTCCAGGCTGTTTTTCTACCAAACCAGGTATGCTCCTGCCTAAGGAGCCCTTGAACTTTCTGTTTGCTCTTCCTGGGATATCTGATATACCTGAGTCACTTCTATTAGTCTCTGGCCAAACGTTACTTTCTCAGTGACTTTCTAATATTATTCAATTAAAATAGAATCCTTTTTCCTAATCATCACTAATCATTAACCCCTATCTTCTACCCAACCAGTCTCTCTTTCTATATATGAAATATATATATATATACATTTTATATATATAGTCTGTTTATTGTGTGTCTCATATCAGTAGAATAAGTTTCATGATAGCAGAAATCTTTGTGTCTAGAACATCACAAGTGCTTAATACACAAATACACAATTATAAATTAATTAAGCAAATATGTCTACTGATAGAGTTCTTACAAAATATTCCTAAGGCTTTTCACAAGTTCTAACCACCTAAGAAACATCCAATATATTAGTGAATTGTCTAAATATTTCCCGCAAGAACAAATGCAAAGACTGAGAACATATGAATAAGATTGAAGAGATCGGTAATGCAAATTATTTCTCAAAAGAGGGCAAGATACACATGCATAATGCAAAAGTCAAAATGCACACATTATGTAAGTAGAACCTATGTAATAATTTCAAACCAGGTATGCTCAAGTAAATGTACAAGCAAAAGGAAAATGTCAAGACAACCTGGGTTTTGTAAAAAGTAATGGCCAAAAATCTGACGGGTTTTCATTAATCCATCCTGGTTTTAGCTCACCATGATCCTAGAATATTACTTGAGAAAGCAGCTAGTGATTGTCTTTCAGGCGGCTACTCTAGATTTTGGGATGCGTGTGTACGCATGTGCATATATGTGCGTTTAAATGAGGAGTGAACAATTTATTGTCACGTGAATTGGATAATTCTGCATTCTTATTATTAGGTTAAAGACAGACAAAATCTAGTTCACTTTTCAAAAAATGTCTTTCTCACGTTTTAGGTTGTTCAAGCTTTCTTCTTAATGTTTTGGCAGGAGTACCAAAAGGCTATTATCAATTTTGTCATAGTTTGATATTAAAATATGGGTGCATTAATCTTGCAGTGACCTTTTCCCTGAACCTCGTGCTAGAAAAAGGATGCTGCATCTTCTGTAAGTAACTTCAAGGCAAAATATCATACAGCATTCAAATATAAGCTTTTATCCAGTTAATCATTAAGCATTACCTACTTTCATCAATGTTCAGGAGCTTAATTCCTGGATTACTCATCTCCCAAAAAGCTAAATATAAAAATCAGAAGCATAGACCCAAACAATAGAACTTTTATACCATGATAATTAGAAAAGGAACCTATTACCCAGGATTATAATTAGTGACTAACATATTAAATGACCTTTAACATTTACCTTAAGCCCTGGATTTCTGGAAAACCAGCAAGGTTATGAATGCCATATTAGTAATCTTTAATCTTTATTACTGCTGTGGACAGAATTTTAATGATTTTTAAATAAGTAGTGGTCACTAACATATCCCTATTAAAATAAAAAAAATCTCATAAAAAATTAAATGGATTAAGACTTCAAATGTACCATCATCAAAAGTATTATCTAATTATGGAGTTCAGTGAACAGGCCAAGTGAAATGGTTGGTAATATTAGTTACTTGCCACATGGGAATGCCCAGGATTTATGCACAAATAGATTCTGCTTCTGTTGCAACATAGTAATTAAGAATTTGTCAGGGAAATTTGACCCTCTAGGGTAGAAATTACTTTGTAAAATAAGAATGGCAGAGCACTAGTCTCCTTGCTGCACATAATTTAACTTGATTATTTATACATCAAAGAGAGTCTGCAGTGACTGCAGTATAATATTTAAGTAGAGGGATATTAAAGAAAGAAGCATCTAGTGAAATCTTTTCCCCAAATCTCCGTGAGAAAATAGAAGAAATTTTCATAAAGCATTTCATTTTGCATATAAATTGGGGCCTAGATTGTGCCTGTGAATTTACTGCTGTCAAATTTAATTTTTCTTTAATTCTTCAGGCCCAGATGTGAAAGGCTCTGTGTGCAGGCTGCAATTTTCAATGCTTACAGGTAGCACTCGGATCGATAATGTGTCTTTATGAGAAATTACCGTTAATGTTATTGAGTATGCATTTTGTTTTATAGGATAAAAGGTAATATGAAATGCCAATTCATTCATTAGAAGAGAGCTAAGTGCTTAAATGAAATGGGTGACAGGTCTGAAAAAAGATGTAGTTACGGGCAGGAAGGCAAGAATGGATTTTTAATGATCTAATACTTAAAGGTTTAACCATGTTTTTGCATTTTCTTTTTATAAACAATTTAATTTATAAAATAAAGGATTTTTTTATTTAAATTAGGGAGTGTGTTTTGGCTGAAAGTTCTCTGCAAACAAATAATATTAACAACTTGGTCTCAGAACATTTTTCTGATGGGCTACTTTTACTAGGATCTCGACACTAAAACTAAGTAAAAACAGACATGTCAATATGAAGTAAATGCAATAAAAATCACCAAAACAAAACTAGAGAGGGAGAGAAACCATAAGAGACTCTTAATCTCAGGAAACAAACTGAGGGTTTCTGGGGGGAATGGGATGACTGGGTGATGGACATTGGGGAACGTATGTGCTATGGGGAGCGCTGTGAATTGTGTAAGATTGATGAATCACAGACCTGTATCTCTGAAACAAATAATACATTATATGTTAATAAAAAAAATCACCAGGACATAATAGAATGTCACAAACAAATCCAAATTTAACCTTCTGATAAAATAAAAATGTATTTATACTCCTAAAAACGTAAAAGAAATACTCTTATTTTTTAAAGTCAATTACAAAAATGCAAGTACACTTATAAATATAGGAAACTGTGATCCAAGTAATTGTAAGTCAGGCAAAAGGAATGACTTTTAAAAAAATTAGTCAAACTGAATGTGAATTCTACTATTGATATTAATAGTGACATTGAGGAAACCTAGTTTTCACACTTTCATGAGTGAAAGAATTCTCATCCAGACCCACATTATTTAAGCTGAGAGGCATCCTAATTAACTAGAAAGTTGGATGGACTCATTAATGGATCTCTGTGATTTTATAAATATCCAGTATATATTCTGCAAGAAAACCATTTGGGAACTCAGTTAAACATGATTTTTGGCAAAATATAAATAAAATATCTCCATATTGAATAATTTGAATGAAAATGACTTGCTTTTACCATCTTACTATCTTATAATCACATATAATTCTGAAACCAAGATAAATCTCATCAAAGTGTTTAACACAGTGTCATGAAAAAAAATGTTTTCGAGCTGTATATCTCCAGAATAAAATTGACATCTATGAGGATGTTTCCAAATCAAAGACTCAGATTCAAAGGAACCACGCATGAACATCAACAATTATATACAAAAGAAAATAAAGTAATTTAAACAACCGGTTTTCAGAATTGTACTGATTGTTTTACAGATTAAAACAGTAAAAATGTGTAGAAGAAAGGTGCATACCTCTTGATTTCAGTATTTGCAAAGCCAGATAGCAGAGAACAA
>JAPYYJ010001856.1:0-13612 GCA_028533885.1 Nasua narica | reverse complement strand
GTGCATTTTCTAGTAGCTCCATGAGTACATTCAAGGCTAATATTTACAGTCCTTGTCTTCTGAGAAATGTCTTTAACCCTCACATTTGATTTATGGTTGACTTCATATAGAATGTAAGTTTAAAATCATTTTCTATCAGAAACATGAAGTCTGTGCTCTCTATTCTAGATTCTAGGCATCATATTCTAGGCATCGAGTGTTAGCTGCCATTCTTACTCCTGATTTGCTGTCACTTGTTTTTCTCCTTAAAGATTTTTATCCCTTGTCTTAGTGATTTATGATTTAATACTGAGTCATTGTTCATTCATTATAATGGACACTGGATACCCTTTCCATATGAAAAGTCATGTCTGTGAACACTTTGAAAATTTTTCTTTGATAATTCTTATATAATTTCTTCCTCATGATTCCTCTTTCTTATGGGAATTCCTGATTTGAGATATTGATGATTTGGATGGATCTTCTAATTTACCTATCTCTTCAAACCATATTTAAATTTCATTTTCTTTCTGTTCAACTTCAGTGAGTTTACCTTAAATTTACCACCTAAATGTTCTATCAACTTTTCTATCAGAGTTTAATTTATATGAAAAATTATGTATATAACTAATATATATACACATACTATACACATAACTAATCATATATAATATAAACACATAACTAATTACATGAATGCTTTTTTAATAAAATATAAATCTTGTTTTAATTTCATGGCACAATATATTCCTTTTTTTCTTCCAAATTTTCTGAATGTGTGTATTTTTAGGTTTAATTCCTCTCGTTGAAATATCACAATTTTCACTGACTACTCTTTATTTATTAGTTTGTTTTGGTTTGGTTGTCTTTCATGTTTGAAACTTTCCTCAAAAATCTTGTACTTCTTGGGTCTCACTTTTTTAAGAATAAGATAACAAAAAGCAAATAAGAACTTCTGCACCTAAAGGACAGGTTTATAGAACCATGAGCTTCTCTATAGAGAAGTTAAGCAAAATTTAAAGCATGACTCTTGGGGAATCACAACTGGCAGTATCTCTTTGTATTGTCTCTTGGAGAGTTAATTTACCAAATAAATATCTTTTATCTCTAGGATGGGACTGTAAGTCTGCCTTCTGATACTCACCACAGGCAGAATTTAACTAAGTCCTCCTCAAATCTCAAATCCTTCAGGTTCAAACTCTTCAGAATATAATTCTCTAATCTACACATGTGGCTCAGTGCTAGCTGTTTGGGAGTGAGAGTGGCCTAGAGATCTATAGATTTTACTTCTAGAAGCTTTCAGTGTATCCAAATTTTTCAACCTATCAACCATCCTGTGTCAAGATGATGGTTCTTCTGTTTTCTGACATCTACTCAGGATCTGTGACAGACATTGGCTGGCCTCCCAGTTTTCCATCTGCCCTTTCCCTTTTGTCCATTTGTAAGATGTTAGCTTTCAACTTTTTCTGGCATCCCAAATAAATTGCTATTTACAAACATTCTTTTTGCCTTTGACATTTTCTTTTCTATTCTGGCAATCTCTCTTTGTAAGGTTACTTTTTCACATCTTTACTATAATTTCAGTGGTGTTTCTTTGAGAGTTCAGAGGTAATGTGCCAAATTAATCCACCAACTTATCACAGATTTCTCACCTGAGTAGCCACTCATTCAAATATTTACTACCATGCATTGAACTATATTCTGGGGATGCAGTGATGAATATGGTATACCTATAGTCAGTGGAGTCTAGAAGGAAGACAGCCATGTTACTAAATAAGTGAATATTTACTATAGCTACTACTATTATTATAATTGACAATAATTCTATGTGAGCTACACTTAGCTCAAAGTGATTTATAAATATCTTATTTCATAATTTGGGCAGATGATATAGTGGATAACTGCACACTATCACTAGCTAAAATGTGACAATGGTCAAATTACTTAAACCCTCCCCGCCTCAGGTTCCTCATCTGTAAATCAGGGTCAACAATAGTTCCTCTATTATATGGTTTTTATAAGGATTACAAAAGGCAATAGATCTAAGGCGATGAGAACAATGCTTGATATAGTGTAAGCATATAATAAATCACCGCCAAAACAAAATTAAATAAAACAAACAAACAAAAAAATCATACAGTTTCTTAAGTGCTGTGGTATGGTAGGACTTATAACAGTAGGGGTGAAAACCTGAGATCATTAGTGTTTCACAGTATCATATAGGGTCATGGCACCCATTCTATTTCCTAAATGGAGGAAATACTTTTCAGCATTAATCCCACTAATGCAGTTGGTCCTGTATTTTAAAAAGAGTAGAACTCAACTTTTCCTTGCTCATTCCATTTATTGGGTACTTACTTCCAAGTTTACTTAGTTATATACATTTTTTTCTTATATATTGATGAATAGGTATTATTTTCATTTTACCAATGAGAAGCTGAAGCCCAGGTAAGTCATGCTACCAGCTCCAATATCACAAAGAACAGAAAGAGCATGTGCTGAATGAGTCAAAGATGCTCTCATAGTAAAAACCTGCATTCACTGTAAAATGTAAAGACATTTTACTTAGTCTGAAGAAATCATATTTATCATTTAGGCACTTAATGGTGAAAATAACAACAACCAAAAATCATCAACATTTGGGAAAAACATTGTGAAAAAAAGGCATCAAACTCAACAAAATACAAGAATCTAAGGTAAAAAGATGTTAGAAAAAAAATAAATGAAACTATTAATATAAGTATAATAAGAATCCTTGCTTAAACTCCAGGATACCTTTTTTAAAAAGTAGATTCATATTATTATAAAAAAGAAAGAATAAAGATTTCCTGGATAATAAAGTGATTATTTATAAAATTAAAATAAAAATTAACAGGGCAGAAGAGGATTGAATACGGTTGAAAATCAATTTAATAAATTATGGAATTGAGCTGACGTTTTCTCTGAGAAAGTACATAATAAAAATGACATGAAAATTATGAGAGAAAGACATAGAGAAATAAAAATTAACTTGATAAAGACAGTCTACAGAAAACCCATAGACCATCACACATAATGGTGCAATATTTTAAACTTTTCCATGAAAGTCAGGAATAGACAAAAATGCAATTGGGACCATATTACTGAGCTAGACAACTGAAACAATGCAATAAGACAAAAAATAAAAATCAAACAAAGGAGGAGGCAAAACCATATTTGTTTGTGTTAAAATTATCTGCCTAAAATCTTAAGATTAACTGAAGAACTTGTAGGACTTTAGTTTAGGGAAGTAATCAGATATTAGATCGACATGTACAAATTTATAATTTCCTTTGGTACAGCAAAACTAATTGGATAATGTGATGAAATAACCCCATTCACCTCAGCAATCAATATTCTGAAAAAAAGGAAGGGGGGTTACTAAACCTAACATAAAATAAGCTAAACAATGTTAAGGAAATTATAAACACCATGAAAACCATAAAAATTATTTAACAACTACCAAAATACATGCTTGAATGCTTGGATAAATAGAGAAATAGATTATTCTCTGGTTGAGAAAAAGCTGTCAAATCTCTACAAATTAAAATATAAATTCAGTGCAAAACCCAATTGTATTCCCAATAGAACTTTTTATGTGACTTGACAAGCTGCTTCCAGCATTTAGTCAGAAAAGAAAATGTTCAACAGGAACCAATAATTTTTAAAGCAGTCCAGTGAGTAAGTAATGACCCTACATATTATTAGATCATACTCCAGTGATTGAAAGAATTAGCTTAGATGTAGAAATATACAAATAGATTAAGACAATAGAATTTTTAAAGATAGAGAAAACAGTTACAACATACATGAGAATTTTATATTTAAAAGTTTATGAGAATTAAAAAAAAGTGGATTATGATCATTATCGATTGACGAAGTTGATCTGTGGGAAAATGCTGGACTGTCTTTTCAAATGGATGGACTATGAACATTTAAAAAGATTGTTATCTCCAGCAGTCAATATGAACTCCTTCAGGGATGTGATTGGTTAAGCATCTGCCTTCACCTCAGGTCATGATCCCAGGGTGTGGGGACAGAGTCCTGAATCTGGTTTCCCTGCTCAGTAGGGAGTCTGCTTGTCTCCCTACCTTCTCCCACCCATGCTCTTTTTCATTCATGCTCTCTTTCTCTCTTTCTCAAATAAATAAATAAAATCTTCAAAAAAAAGCTTAAAAAATTTAAAAATGAACTCCCCCGAAATATAAATAAATATATGCAAATTAGGTCAAGCTAACTTCATTTTCTGAGAAATGATCATCTACACAGTGAAAATTTTTTAGAAAGTTTATGAGAATTTGTCAAGTCCCTGAAATTCCTATGCATTGGTAATTCAATAATCAAATTAATGAAAATATTTATTATTTTTTAAATAAGTGTAGACTTAGGATTAAAAGGAAATGGGCTTTAGTCTTTCCACTGACAAAATGCTAGTGATCCTGGACAAATCATGTAACTTAGTCTACTAGTGTTACTGAAAAATAAGAATCTAAAAGTGCTTTTTCTGGGACGCCTGGGTAGCTCAGTGGGTAAAGTCTCTGCCTTTGGCTCAGGTCATGATCTCAGGGTCCTAGGATAGAGCCCTGCATTAGGTTCTCTGCTCAGCGGGGAGCCTGCTTCCCCTTCTCTCTCTGCCTGCCTCTCTGCCTACTTGTGATCTCTCTCTGTCAAATAAATAAATAAAATCTTAAAAAAAATAAAAAATAAGTGTTTTTTCCAATCTTTAATATTTTAGAAATGATCAGATAAAATCATCTATAAGTCTTCCATAATTTACAAAATATATGGATGCAATATTTTGGACTAGAATTTTTTTTCTCATATAGACAGAGGAAAATTAGGGAATACATATATACAAAATGGTTACTGTTGGTAGAATATCATTGACATCTGCAAAGTAAAAGTCATTTGATCTTTGCAATTTCCAAATCAATGAATAGCACCTGAAATAAGCTTTCTTCAATAAAATACAAGTTACTAATGTATAAAAATAGGAGAGAGAAAAGGTAAGGTAGTCAAGGGTTAAGTTTTAGACTTGATAAGATAAAAAATTCTTTGGGACAGCGAGCTTTAATGTTGACTAAGCAACTGGATATACAACTATGGAGTTTATAGGAGAGATCTAGTTGAATTCATCAATACTGAATTTCAATACTGAAATCATATTACAAGGCATTTAGGGAGCGAGAGCCAATAGAGAAGGGAAGATGTTAGAAGAAAGAGGTATAATAGAAGTTAAACAAAAGAGACTGAAAATAAGTAGCCAAAGAGGTGAGCGGAAAACCAAGAGGTTGTGGATTTCATAAAGTCAAAAAAAGACTCAATAGGAGAAAGCAATCAGCTACATCAATTGCTGCTGATAGGAAGAGTAAGATGAAGAAGGAAAAGTGATCATTGACTTCAGCATTGTGAAGGTCAATGGTGATCTTGAGGACAGTTTAAGGGAAGTAGAGCACATACTCAGCTGATTGCAGTCTTCAAAGAGAACAAGAGAGAAGCTTGAGACAGACAACATTGTTTTAAAGAGGAGTAGAAGAATGGAAATAGCCAGATGAAGATGTGGCATCAAAGGAGATTATCTTTTTTTTTCTTTTTATAATGGAAGTTTTTTTCCTTATATTGTATGCTAATTAGACTGATTCAGGAGAGAAGGAAAACATTCAGCTTCAGGAGAAGGAACAACTGCTCGAGCAACTCTTTTGAGAAGGTGAAAACTTATAAATCTAATAGAGAATTTAAGAAATTAGCTTGGATAGGGTCACACTAAACATTCTGAGTTCCAAACTCTGATATGTAGAACTATCCTATTTCCTTCTGGCCAGTAACTGAATTGTGGGGGAGGAAATAATAGGTTTTTTGCAAATTACAAATTACTATTTATATAAATGCATTTGCTTTAAACTAAAACTGGCACAACTACTGCTCTGATATCCCCACAGTCTAAACTTTATAGTTTATCAATAATCATAAAAGAATATTAAGCTATCAGACTACATTGACTTGTTCCAAGCATCTCTGTTGCCAGGCAATAGCTCTCAGTATTTGAATAGGTAACTCAATTACATTTCAAGATGGTTCACCCAATATGGGAATACAGCAAAGTTCCAATTTCTTGGCAGAAAAGTCTCTGGGATCTCAATGTGATCAATGTTATAAGATTGATAAATATTACCAATTACAATATTTATACCTATAACATCACAGTTCTTAGTTTATTCATTACACACAGGATACCCATACTGGAAAGTATTAATATTTGATCCACTAAATCTGCAAAATTGACAGTATTACGTTTCTTGGGATAATGTTTTGTAAATATCCAAAATTTCAAAATTCAATTTGATTATATTTTTCAGCTCTTAAAATAATACCAAAATAAGAATAAAGAATTACCCTAGCAATATCACACAAAAAGAAAAGAATTTAGATGGAAGGAAAGCATTTATCAATTAATAGTACTTATATTCTGTCTCCCGAATAGTCCAGTGCTATATTCATTACTTCAAAAAAAAAAAAAAGGAGAAAAATGACATCCTCCATCTTTTAGTTACTATTATGGCCTACCAAATAACCCCCAAACTCAGTAGCTTAAAACAATAAGTAATTTATAATGTCACATGGATTGTGCAGGTTAGGGATTGGGGTCATTCTTTTGCTTACCGCCTTAACTAAGGCCACTCAACTAAGGCTGTGGTCCTTAGCTGGTAGATGGGATAGTCTATAGGTCTGAAGATGGTATCAATCAAATGCTTGGCATTTTGGTAGGAATGGCTGGAATACTGGGCCCCGAGGAAGACTCTCAATGGGACCACCCATGTGTGTTCTCTCCAGACTGTTGACCTCAAGCATTTGGACTTATTACACAGCAAATGATTTTCCCCATGGTAAGTATTCCAAGTGAGGCAGGAGGAAATCACAAGTTTTTGTTTGTTTGGGGCTTTTTTTAAGGAAAAAAATGAAATCACTCACTAAAAATGCTTACAATATCTGACATTCAGTAGTTATGCAATAAATGTAAACTACTTCTCTATAATCCTTCCTTTTCCTTTCCTTTCCTTTCTTTTTTTTCTTTCTTTTCCTTTCTCTTTGCTTTTTTCTTTTCTTTCTTTCTTTCTTTTCTTCTATTTTTCTGAGTATAGCTGACACACAATGTTTCATTAGTTTCAGGTGTACAACATACTGATTGTTAAAGCACCCTCAAAAGAGACCTCTGTTATATAGTCACAAAAGTGACTTCTGTTATATTCTATTAATTGAAACTGTCACCAGCTCACTCAGATTCAAAGATAGGAGACATAGACTCCCCAGCTCTCAATGGGAAGAATATCAATGAATATGTGGCTTTTTAAAAAACAATCAACCAAACAAACAAAAGAATAACACCATCCTCAGAGATCATCAAATAAATTAAATAATTAAAAATTAAGTTAAAAAATAGCTCCAATTTCAAAGAATCTTCAGAAAAAGACGGGACACTAGTAAATTCAATAAACAAAATATCTAAAGTTAGTTTCAAAATCATAGAATCATTCTGATAATAATTTTTAGTAAACTAGGGATATTTATTTAACAGGAATACTAGAATGGTGCACAGGACTTACATAAGACATCTGATAGAGTATCTAATGATTCTGCCAAAAACACTTGAGTACAATCAGGTAGGCTAGTAATAAGTTCCCCCAGAATTGTTGTCAATTCAGAAGGAGTCCTAAAGGTATAGAATGCTTATATGTCATTGACACACTGTCCAATCAGATGCCATTAATATAGGTTTCTATGTTCAACACATTAGGAAATATTACTCTTAGCTTTCAGAGAGTAACAACTAAAGAATCTTTTAAATTTGAAGTACAAAAATATTTTTCATTATATGTTATTCTGACCATGAACCTACACTTTCCCTCTTTTCTTAAAATTATTCACTCACTAGGGAATACAAAATATGTTTTGTAAAATTAAAACATATATATATATATAACACTAAAAAATAATATCATGAGTATAACTGCAAATTAGAACATGTGTATAGCTCAGCAGGAGTAAAAGAAGGAGGAGGAGGGGGAGGAAAGCAACAGAACTGATAGGAATACTAGGTTGTAAAGTAACCACCAAAATACCTGACATTTGTTGCAATTAATTAAAAGCACAAATCCATGGGGCACCTGACTGGCTCAGTCAATTGAGCCTTGGACTCATGATTTTGGCTCAGGTCATAGTGTCAGGGTTGTGAGATTAGGCCTGAGTCGGTCTCTCAGTCAGTGTGGAGTTTGCATGAGATTCCCTTTGCCTTTTCCCCTGCTTATGCATAAGCTTGTGCTCACTCTCTCTCTCTCTCTTAGAAAAATAAATAAAATATAATCTTTTTTTTAATAAAATATAATCTTTAAAAAAAGTACAGATCCATTAGAAGTGAGGTGAGATCACAATCTACAATGTATTGGGTAGAAAATTCCTAGAGCAGTTTAATAATGGATTCTTCATTATAAAAAGGATATTGAGAAAGAGTCTCAAATTTATGGAGGAACAAATTTGCTAATGAGGGTATTTAACCCACATCATTTGAGAAGTCTTATAAAGATGAAGTACAATGCTTCAATGGGAATTGATTCTCAATAATAGGAATGGGAATTCTGTAATCATCAGTTGGACAACATCTCTATCATTGGGTGCAATCCACAGATTCAAGTACACTAGTAGTATATATAAAATCATAGAGATGTCCAGTTCAACATTTATAAAACATTTCCACACTTCATCACTTTTAATCTGGTCTTTTATATTCCCTGATTCCCAGTTTCCAAGGTTACCAAGTACTATCACTTGTCCTGCTTCATTTCACTTAAGACATCTTTGTACTTTTTCTTCACCTATTTGACCTATGATGCTGTCAGGGCATGACTTTGTGACTTGTCCCTAGGTCCTTTGCACCACTGCTGTGAATAGGAGAGAATCTCACCTCTATCTCCTTTCCTAGCCGAGGAGAAACAGTCCTTTCCACTTACCTTCTTCATTTGAATAGGGTTTAGTATAATTCAAGAATCTGATAACAGCTTGAAAAGCTTGTCCTTGAACGTCTTTTCTTTTTTTTTTTTTAAAGACTTTGTGTGTGTGTGAGAGAGAGAGAGAGAGAGAGCGCGAGCAGGAGTTGGGGGGGGCAGAAGGAGAAGCAGACCCCCCCCCACACACACACACATACAAACACGCTAAGCAGGGAGCCTGACACAGGGCTCAATCCCAGGACCCTGGGATCATGACCTGAGCCAAAGGCAGATGCTTAACCAACTAAGCCACCCAGGTGCCCTTTGAATGTCTTTTTCATTTTATATTTTAAAATCATATTCAATGAATTGAACATGATATTAGCCCCAATGTCTTTTCTACATCTTTCTCCTTAGAGTCAAGTCTATCCTCCTTGGCAACTATGGTAAAGACACCGGCAGTTGACAATAATCTCAAAACCATCTATTTTTGGATAGGTGTCTTCCAATGTGGAAAGGTGAGGATCATTGCCAATGATCAGTGAAATGAGACAATTCTAAGTCATATAGCCTCACTCACAGGGAATGATTAATGTTGCTAGAAAGAATCACGTTGCAATGATCCCACCAATAGAATATCTGATGCCAAGCATACGTTTAAATGTAGATTTGGTTATGTGATTTCTCATTCAAATAAGAAGCACTAGCCTTTCATAATGGTGAATAATATGTAATTTGATCAGTTCTAGGTGGAGAACAAAGGCGACAATTAAAGCATTTCTCTAGAGAAGTTAATTTCTATGGTTTTAACAAAGATGGAAAAAACTTCTCTATCCTATCATCGTCATCACAAAATAACTTATTTCAATGATTCTTGGTATTATGAAGATACTTGGAGGGTTGCTAGTTTCAATGTGACTGAAATCATCAATGAGCCAACTGTCAACTGCTGTTGCTTATGGTTTGGACAAGATATTGAGGGCCAACAAAGTAAATCTTTGACCTGGAAAGAAGCATCTTTATGTGTTCATTCTTACGAATAAGTTTGAAATATTTAAAATCAAATCTATAACTAAATATATTCTCGAATGGACAAGTAAATGGTTTATTTCATCACCAATTTCAAGTGCAAGCTTAAAAGGACATCACTGAGACAAAAGTGTTTCTGTCCTCTGTATAGTGTATGAACATGCTAAAGTCCTTAAGTAACACTCAGACCAGTATTGAGATAGAGTTCATCTATGAATAAATCCAAATTACTCAAGCACATTTTAAAGAACTGAGCTGACACGAAGCTGACATGAAGTGACCACCTTGGTCACTGTAAAGAAAGCTTTATGTTTGACAAGTCATTGTTGAAGCACTATGTGTGTGCCCCAGTCTCAGAAAATTCTATAGGACTTTTTCAATGACAAATGATCAAACAAGATCATAAACCCCAATGACTGTTGATGGAGCAGCTACCCAGGAAGCCAAGAGGTCAGGAGACAAATCAGAAAATGTTATTATTTTTTGTCTCCAAGTGTCACTAATTGCTTCTTTGGTTTTAAAAGTGATAATAAAGGCACAATTGTTCTTATCGAACATAATGCCCCCTTTCCACAGAAAAAAAAGACATAGACTTTCACTTTCCATTTTTACCACCATTTGGCTTTATGAAGATGGGAAGGCAATGATAAAGAAAAAAGCTTGCCTGGAAGGTTTGACATCCCAGGCCTTCCCATGAGCCACATGGCATTCCACAAAACTGAAATCACCTTTGGTGCTAATGCCTGTGATAACCTTAAAGATGTCTATGGTGGATCCTGTTATAGTAAATAAAGAATTATAATAATCCTTGACAAAGGCTGTTTGAGCAAAGACAACAGTGAGCAGATAGAGGTTAAGAAATATAACCAATGAAGATGAGAAGCACAGAGAAAAGATGCCATCAGAGACCTAAATTGGATCTTAAACATTTAATATGAAGGCCACAGAAGATGAGAAACCTCCAGGAAAGATGAATGATAAGAATCAGCAAAAGATGTTTGACAAGTGTACTAAATTATCAGCTGGCTAGACAAGAATCAGACTTCATAGAAGGATGACTTTGAACATCAGAATGACCTGGAAAAGGTCTTCAAGCTCTTCAGAGGATATACTAGAAAGGAAAACTAACAGCTTCCTTAGGAGCAGAATTCCTTTCCGAAGGTACCTCTAAACCTACTGTTGATGATGAATAATCCTCCACTAAATCAAAATCTTTTGAAGAACCAAATTTTAGGAAAATTCATTCACAGTAGTTAAATCATATTTCATATAAAAATCATGTATTAAAGTTTTACTGGGCTGTTTCAATGCTTGGCTATACACATGGCAAAAGTCAATACCACTGTACTTTATCAGTGTTTGTGTAAGAATGTAGAAAATTCAATTTATGTTTTAAATAATAATTTAAATAATTAGAGGCAAAAAATGCATGTAGATGATTATGTAATTCAATTCAGTCTTTAAATAAACATATCATATATAATATCAAATTAATATATTTTATATGTAAAACTTACAGAGTGGTAATAGTACTGGTAAAGAGGAAATTAGGGAGAGAAAGGGTGGATTTATCCCAGCTTTTCTTGTAACAGATGTTTCCAGGAATCTTGGAAGGATAAATGCTTCCTAAAGTCACTCTTGAAACATAATTTAATTTTGAAGGACATAAATCATTGAGATTAAGTTATTAGAATTAATCCAAGCTATATATCTGTCTAAAAACTATGATGATGGATGGATATAAAGTTTATTCTTTTTAGGTATTAAGGAATTAAAGTATGCAACTATTTAGTATCTGTCTCAAAACTATCAAGATAAATGAATATGAAGCTTATTCTTTTAAAGTATTAAGGAATACAAAAATATATGCTATTTATTTAATAATAATTTATGGCCGTTAGGTTGTGTGCTTTATATAATAATTTCTCCACCACTTAATTTAGTCTTTATATTAAATAAGAGTTGGCTACAATTATTTATTTTATAGATGAACATACTGAGACACAGAAAGGATAGGGTAGTTGATTAAAGTTACATAACTAAGAAGTGTTTCTTTTAGAAAATAAAATTAATTAGTTTCATTCTGAAATTCATGTTCTCAACTGATTTCTCTGTTGGCTCTCTTTATTTATTAATACATCTGAAGACAGTTGGGTATATACAGGTCAATGGTCAGTTATTTAACGATAGTTGTTAATTAATGAGCACTGCATTTACAAAACCTTAGTATTTTTTGATTTTTAAGATATTAAGATTGCTTATAAATCTTTGATAAATTGTCTACGGTAACACTACCAGCTATAATATAATTGAACTGCCAAACAATCATAATTACTCCACAATTACTGAAAAATACAAATGCCGTTTTTCACACTAATATCCTTAGAAGACTGAATGATGTCAAATTCAATGTCCACTAATATTACACAATTCCTTTAATTTTCCAAGTGAGGCTTGAGGGACAGACTGATTGAGACCACTTTTTTTTCTTTTCCTAGCATCTGTCCCACATTAGATACACAGCATCATTAAAGATACCACCTTTAATAAATGTTTGGAAATGTTGAAACAGACAATCTAAGTCTGAAGAAAGGGTCATTGGCCAACTGAGGAGCTGTCTCTTGTATGAGATTTACAACTGAGCTTCAAGCACCCTTGTGTTCATTCTGAAGCCCCCTCAGCGACTGATCAGCGTTATCTTTAATGCTTTCAAACATTTCACTGGAAAAGAATGCACACAAATGGTAACATAATACCTGCAATGAAAATCATTATCATTTAGCTCACATTAAGATTAAGAAGCGAAGTTAAAAATCTGTCAGGAAATGTGACTTTCATGCTTACAACCTTACTTTCAGTTTTCTTTCCCTTATATCTTACTTGATAGGAGCTTAAAATGGGAAGATATTTGCAATAAACAGTGCATAATGTTCTTGAAAAAGTCAATGTTATTTCATAAGTTGGGTTTATTTCATAATAAAGTATGAGAAACTAAACAAAATTCTCAGATAAAATTATTCACTGAAAGTATCAGTTTTCTAACAAGATGAAAATACTCTGGATTAAAAGATAATAATGGTTGCTAAGGCTGTAGGAAATCAAATGTGTATGCAATTTATATGTAAATAGGGCACATACTTTGGTACCATCCAGGAATATGGACCTTATGAAAAACAGATCACTTACTTTAAAGAAAACACACCAGATATGGCAATGCTCAAAGCATCCAGACATTTGACTCTAGGCTTTTTATAACTTATTAATTTTGAATGCTCTTTAGCAGAGAAAAATGGGTAGTAATATCATTGTTAAAGCTAAAGAGAATTTTCTTTATAGGTGACAAAATCCATTGCTTCAAGTTGAAAACTTACTTTTGTGCATATGACAGTTAAATTTATTTAAAATTATGACAAATAGAATTTATGATATGCTTTCTAAAGAATAAGAAATCTGAAATGATCCTAAAATATTCTAGGACATAGGACTCATGGAAATTTTGGAGAACACAGTTGAGTGTGTGATGTGCTTTTGAGGGTTGTTCTCATTTCCCTCATAGCAATTTGGTCATCATATATACAGATTTAAATATTGTAAAGTCATCTGCATTT
>JAPYYJ010001855.1:0-13614 GCA_028533885.1 Nasua narica | reverse complement strand
ACCTTCCCTCCCAAATTTCAATTCTCAAGCCTACAAATTATGTCTTTTATATATTCAATAATGATAATGATTTCATTCTCTTTGTAACATTAGTTTAATCTTTTATCTCAATTTGGCTTTCAATTTTGTGACTTTATTTGATTGTAGGAGTTGAGACTAATTATTAAAATTTAGAATTCTATAACTATGTAAGTACATTCACTTTTAAGGAAAATATTGACTAGCATTGGATTTCTCTTGTGCCTGGGTCTGATGTCACAGCCCCAGTGTCACTCAAACAATGGTTCTAGCAATAGTTTGGGATTTGTTTTTCTTAGAGATCTCTTTCCTGGTGAATAGGTTTACAAAGTAAATTATTTGATAGAACTTCCTTTATCACTGTCCCAAGGTGAGCCTACTCTGTCCTTTGATCTTTGTTCTTACTCCCTAGTTGTGCTAGAAAAAAAAAAAATCCTGAAGTTATCATAAAAAAAAGTTAAGTGGGAATAAAGTTATGCATTCAAAATTATTTTCTCTTAGACTTTGAATAAGTTTCCCCAATATCTTTTAATAATACCAATTAAATAAATTTCTTAACAATTTGGTTCTTGCTCTATTAGACTTATGTGTTTTAATTTGTTTTGTTTTCAACTTGCTAGAATATTTAGATTCATATCTTTTTACTTGGTGTATCAATGTATTTTTTGATATCTCTAAAAGGTTTCTTTAAAGATGAATATTTTTTCATTGATTTTGTTAAACACTATTTTCTATTTTAAGTCTTATGCCATTCAGGCCTGGGTTATTTTTTACTATTATATTCTTGATATTTTTTTCTCCATATTTTCTTTCAATGCCTTTGAAATATATAATATCTAATTCAGATCCTATTTGCTACTTGAAGTCACTCCATACAAGTACAGCCTACCTTTGCTTCTTTTAACCTCTGAACATCAATGTCATGAAATTGGATATGTGTCTCTATGTCTATGGGGAGAGATGTGGGTGTACATCTCAAATTATAACTATAGTTTTACTTTCATAACTGAATTACAAGATCCTTGAGACATTCATAATATCTTACTCCTGTGCTTATTTTATAATTTCCTCTTCTAAATCCATTATGATATAAAGTGACTAACAAAATGTAGGTAATAAAAAATACCTACTCACAGTTGATATAAATGGTTTATGATTCTTCTTATTACATTAGAAATGCACAATTATACAAAATTTTGCTTGGCATATTGCTGACCTAGGAAGTGTTAAATACAGATATTGTCAATACTATGTTGAACAATGTTTCTCTTGTGCACTCAAAATTCTTTTCCTCAGTCTATATCTACTAATCTCCTGTGCATCCTTCAAGATATTTAATCTTATTTGCTCTCTCGAAGTGCAAATACAGATATAATCCTTGAATAATATACCACTCAATTTATTAGTAATGCTGCTTTACTTAAATCCAACCTTTTCAGTATATATTCAGGGTGGTTACTTGGTTTATTATTTTGCTCTTCATTCATTAGTATCACTAGTACCATTAGGTCCTTAGCAGCAATTCAAGACATACATTTGGAATGAAATCAATTTAATAAAAAGAAAACAATTTAGCAAAGAGTAAGCAGGAGATAGTTTATTAATCATGAAAAATGTCATATTTTAAATGTTCCCAGTTTCCTCCACATAAAATGTACTGATTATACGAAGCTTGTTTTGCAGGTCACAGGCACCCATTTACTATGCTCTGTATTCTGAAGTCAGGATTATCCTACTAAGAGTACAGACTAAGTTCATTCAGGCAGCATCATTAAGTCCTACCTTTGCTCCTGTGCGTTAGTTTCCTAGGGTTGTCGTAACAAATTAACACAAGCTAGGTGCATTAAAGCGCAGAATTTTATTCTCTCTTAGATTGGGAGATCAGAAGTTTAAACTCATGGTATTTTCAGGGGTGTATTTTCTCCAGATTGTTTGGAGGATATTTGTTTTTTGTGTCTTATATCTTCTGGTGATTGTCAGCTTTCCTTCATCGGAAGCTACTGCACTCTAATCTTTGCCTCCGCGAGCACAATGCTTGTTGCTTTTCTTTTTCTGTGTCCCTTATAAGGAAACTTGACATTAAATTTAAGGCTAATCTGAATAATTCAGGATGATCTCTTTATCTCAAGAGCCTTAACTATATTTACAAATATTCCTTTTCCAAATAAAGTAGCATTCACATATTGCAGGGATTAAGGTGTGGATATATCTTTCTGAGGACCACCACTCAACCCACTATACTCTAATATCACTTACTAAGCATTCTCCACTTTGATAAATACACAGGGAAGTGTTTACCTCCTTTAGCAATACTGAAGTGGAAACGAACCTATGACACATTTTTAAAAGGAACAGAAAGAGGATATTTCAATTTCTTTCTACACAGATTACTACATTGCCAGAGATTGAGAGGTATCATTTCTAGCCTTTTTTCTAATCTTATCTATTTATAGGACAGGAAAATGCTAAAGAATTTTATATTACCCTCTGCCCCAAGCTTTCACCAAGATGATATTTCTGTGTGAAATTCTGTCCTTGACAAAATAAGATCGTTTTCAGTCTTTTTCCTTCTTAGCTCTTTTTTTCTGTCATATTTTAAACTCAGTACTTTTTCAATTTAACACAGATAATTCTTATAGTAACTATATTAATCATCATGTCTAACAATTTTAACAATGAAGGGTCTAATTGGAATACTAGTTATTTATACTATTTTTGTCTTTATTTATTTATTTATTATTTATTTATTGGGGGTCTCTCTCTCTGTTTTTTTAAAGATTTATTTATTTATTTGACACAGAGAGAGAGAGATCACAAGTAAGCAGGCAGAGAGAGGGGGGGAAACAGGCTCCCTGCTGAGCAGAGAGCCCGATGCGGAGCTCCATCCCAGGACCCTGAGACCATGACCTGAGCAGAAGGCAAAGGCTTTAACCCACTGAGCTACCCGTCGCCCCGGGTCTCTTTCTTTTTTTCTTTTCTTTTTTCTTTTTTCATCTTTTGTGGAATATCATGATAGAATGGCTACCAAAAAACAAGAGATGACAAGTCTTGGTGAGAACATGGAGAAAAGGGAGCACTTGTACAATGTTTCTGAGACTATAAGTTGGTGCAGCTACTATGAAAAGAAGTATGGAGGTTCCTAAAAAAATTAAAAATAGAGCTACCTTATGATCCAGCAATTCCATTTTCAGAGATATAACCTAAGGAAACAAAATCACTATTTCAAAAGGATATCTGAGCCTCCATGTTCATAGCAACATTATTTACAATAGCTAAGACATGGAAAAAATCTAAGTGTCCATCAGTGGATGAATGGATAAAGAAGCTGTGATATATAGTGGAAAATTGTTTAGCCATAAAAAAGAAGGGAATCTTGCCATTTGCAATGACATGGGTAGAGCATGAAGGCATTATACCCAGTAAAATAAGTCACACAGAGAAAGACAAATGCTGTGTGATCTCACTTATATGTGAAATCTTAAAAAAAAACAAAAACTAAACTCATAGAAACAAAGAACAGACTGGTGGTTGTCAGAGAAGGGGCAATGGGGATAGGGAAAATGAGTAAAGAAGGTTAAAAGTTACAAAATTCCAGTTGTGAGATAAATTCTGAGAGTATAACTTATAGCATGCCATTTACAGCATGTTAACTACAGTTAACAAAATTGTGCTGTATATTTGAAGTTTCTGAGAGTCAATCTTAAAAGTTTTCATCACAACAACAACAAAAAATTAAGTATGAGAGTTGATAGATGTTAACCAAACTTACTGTAGTATCGTTTTGAAATAAATATAGGTCTCAAATCATTATTTTGTAAACTTTAAACTAATACAATGTTATATGTCAATTATATCTCAGTAGAATTAGAAAAAAATAACCAGCATAACAATATAAACTTTATTTCTCACAACACAGTGAATGAATCAGTAGTTTGATGCCTGGTGTTGTGAGACAATTCAACCTGGTGTTTCTACATGTCAAGTGACAGGTTTTTCTCCTGCATTAACATTTTAAATGTTTTTTTTAGTTGAGATATAATTGACATAAAGCATTATATTAGTTTCCGGCATACAACATAGTGATTCAATATTTGTATATGTTGCAAAAGTATTACCATGACAAGTCTGGTCTAGTTAATACCCATCATGTATGTTGTTTTCTGTAACATACACAATCACAAACTTTTTTTTCTTGTGATGAATGCTTTTAAGCTCTATTCCCTCAGAAACTTTGAAATATTCAATTCAGTACTAACTAGAGTTGCCATGCTCTATATTACATCCCCATGATGTATTCTGGATCAGAGACATTCCTATAGCAAAAGCTTTGGAAGCTAGCAATTGTCTCCTTCAGGGTCAGAGGGAAAATTGAGAACTTAATTAGAATAGTAAAGATAATGTCTCTGTTTAGAGGGAAGGATGGGCTGGTTTGCCAGCAGCAGCCTTATAAGATGGTTTAATTTAGTTTAGTTTTGTTTTATGCTCATTGTTTCTCATCTGTGGCACAGACACACTGTATACAGCACTGGCCTGGATCCACCTCCACATTGCCCCTCTGAGACTTGAGGGGCAAAGGACTTGATGAGAACATGAAGTTTGTGCTCTTTTTTGTACCATAAGTAATATATTGCCTAAATTGATCTTGGCTCATATCTCCTTAATGGCCAAATTTTTAAAAGGTTGGCAAACTAATCTAGCATCCCCCAGCACACTGTTGCTTGAGATTCGCTGAACACCTAAGAAGTGGCTCTTCTTTATGCAATTATTCAGATACTCAGATTCCTTCCAGATAGTTACTCTATCATATTCTAGTCCTAACAGCCCTTTGGTTGATTGTTTGGTCCAAACAGCAGATTAAAGAAAGTAAGAGAGAGAATGGTAGGGGAAGCAGCTAGACGAAAATCTTTAAAATAAGTTCATCACTCCCATTAACATTTTACTGAAGAGAATACAGTCATGTAGCTTCATTTTCATGTATGGGAACTGGACTATATTATCTAGTGATAAATATAACAGAAAGAAGAAGACAGATATTTGTAAGTACTAGCAGTCTATCACTGTCACTATTAGATATCAGAAATAACCTCTTCCAAGATTTTATGCTGGAAAATTAGCCAATCTTGTGGTAAAATCCCAATGAATTATCTATATTTCTATTTTTGACGCAACTTCATCAAAAGAAGAAGATCCATTTGAAGAATCCATGTGTGTTAAATCTTGCTTTAATTCTTTGATCTTTTTAAAATTTTTCTTGGGTTATAATTACCATATTATATAGGTCTTAAATGTATAGCATCATTCAATATTTGTATGTACTGTACTGCAAAAAGATCATCACAATAAGTCTAGTTAACATTTGTTGCTATACATTGTTACAAACTTTTGTCCTGTGATAAGGAAAATCTTTTGATCTTTAAATCTTGTCTTGCATTTTTCTAGGGCACTGAAACAGTCCTAGACTATGATAATCCTTAAACTTCAACGGCACCTTCAATCCACTGATTCTATGATCTTTTCACCTTCTTTACTTACCCCACAATCTATTTCAGCTCCTGGAAGATTTCTTTTATCCATATTAGAGTAAAACTATTAAGAAATTTTTTTTTTATACTCACTGCACATACTCACTTCTCTTTTAGAACACCTTTTAATCCATGCCAACGAAAGACAGTTTCACCCCTATGCTCGCTCTACCACACAAGACTTTTGTTAAGATTATGAATAATCTCCACATTTGAAAATCCATGGCCATTTCTCATTTCTAATCTTTCTCAAACTTTTTCAACATTTGACATTTTTCTTCACTTCCTCCTTGAATCACAGTCTTCTCTTTCAAGGTAGTTATTCTCAGCACTCCTCTTTCTTCACTAGTCATTCCTTTCTAGCTTATTTTCTTAATATCACTAATATCACTAACCTCTAAATATTCTCTAAATAACCTCTAATATCTAAATATTGGAAAGCCTGATATTCACTTTTTGACCCTCTTCTCTTTCCTCATTTACATTCAGTTACTGGCTATTTTACCTAATCTCATGGTTTCAAATATCCAATCTCCATACCTATTTGCAAATTTATATTTCAAGTCTGGATCACTCTCATGAGTCAAAAACTCATATATAGAACATCTGCAATTGATCTCTACCCTTGAATGTATGATGGACACTGTTCTTCTGCATTCTTTCTAATCCATGTAAGTAGCAACTCCACTCTTCCAGTTTTTCAAGCCCTGAGTCATGAAGAATTATCTTTGAAATTCTCTTTCTCTCACATTACACATACAATTTAAAAGCAAATTTTCTTGGGGCACTTGGTTGGCCCAGTTTGTAGAGAATCTGACTCTTGGTTTCAGCTCAGGTCATGATCTCAGGATTATAGGACTGAACCCTGAACCGGGGTTGAATTGTGCTCAGCTTGGAGTTTGGTTAAGATTTTCTCTCCCTCTCCCTCTGCCCCCTCCCAAAATAAATAAATCTTTTTTAAAAAAAAGCAAATTTTCTTGGGGTGCCTGGGTGGCTCAGTGGGTTAAAGCCTCTGCCTTTGGTTCAGGTCATGATCTCAGGGTTCTGGGATTGAGCCCCACATCAGGCTCTCTGCTCAGAGGGGAGCCTGCTTCCCCGCCTCCTCCCCCCCCCCACCTGCCTCTCTGCCTACTTGTGATCTCTCTCTCTCTGTTAAATAAATAAATAAAATCTTAAAAAAATATAAAATAAAAAAGCAAATTTTCTCGTTTAGTGTTTTCAAAATATTTCCAGAATTGAACTACTTTTTTCCTTATGTTTCTAACATTCTTTTGTTTTGTTTTGTTTTTTGTTTTTTTGTTTTTATGTCAGAGAGAGAGAGAGCATAAGCAGGCAGAGAGGCAGAGACAGAGAGAGAAGCAGGCTCCCCGCTGAACAAGGAGCCTGATGAGGGACTCGATCCCAGGAGCCTGGGATCATGACCTGAGCCAAAGGCAGTGGCTTAACCAAGTGAGCCACCAAGCCGTCCCTGTTTCTAACACTCTTGCCCTCAATGTTGGACCACATCAATGTGGGTCTTACTGGATCATTGGAAATGATTACTTACTGATGTCTCTCTTGCTCTCTTTGTTCCTCTAGAGCTAATTCTTAATAAAACAACTAGTGTAATTTTCTATAAGCATAATACATATTTTTTTCACTTTTTTTGATCAGAATCCTCCACTGGATTCTTTATTTTATATGTTAAAAATCATAATCCTAAAAATGGCCTACAAATCTCCTTACAATTGTACAATTATCTGACTCCATTTCTATTTTTTCTGTGAGCCCTAGTCTTCTCAAGCTATAGTGCTCTAGGCCATGCTTTATGGTTTCTTGACCACGCCAGACATTCTACTATCAGAGGGACTCGGCTCTTCCCTCTTCTTGGAACCATATTCCTTCAGTTAGCTGCATTACTCATACCTTGTAATTTATTAAGTATTTGCTCAAATATCACCTTCTCAGAGATGCTCTCCCTGATAGCTTGTTTAAGTTTTAGCTTATTCCCACACTTTTACTTTCCCTTTCACTGCTCTGTTTTTATTTGTAGCACTAATCACTATCTGAATTACATAGTATGTATTTGCTTGATTGTTTTTATCCTGTACTAAAATATAACCTCCACTGGATCAGAAACATGATTTGTTCACTTCTATACTTGGCATAGACAGTGAGCACTAAAATATAGTGTATGGAAGAATATTTTAAATGCTCAGAACACATTTATTTGAAAATAATTTACCATTTTTTTCTCTCTTGAATAAAAAGCAATCAATTTATATAGAAAGAAAATGGTGACTGGTTAACGACAATAACAACAAAAAAGTAAGAATATAACCTTTATGTTAGCACGTTTTTAATTAGAATTGAGAAACAAATGTAAGATCTCTAAGTGAACTTATACATTTCTAAGGATGATAACTTTTTTTACAGGTCAACAATCTTGTTTTTAATTGTCACAGAGTTCATAATTATAAGCGTGAAATCCACCATGAACAATTTACTATATTATTTTCATGGCTATATATTTTTTGTTGTTGGAAAATGCATACATTTTCATTTTTAAAATCTCCAAGAAAAAAACTATTTTATCTATAGGTGAACTCTAGAGAAAACAGGTTTAAAAATATCAATATGAATAATGCGTAATTTTGATAATTGCTATATGGATTTTAAAAGTGAAATTAACTTATAAGGGAGAGAAAGGAATTAACACATGGAAAATTCAGGTTCAAAAAATTGGAGATAAACAAGTCTGGCAAGTGTTCAAAGTTTCATCATTCACTATATAAAGTATACCTACAAATAGAATGTTTATTTAATTTTGTTCATAAAGTATTTAAAAGAAATCTTATTTTAAACAAATAAAATAATTCAAATATTTGTGACCTTTAGCTTTATGAACAAAATACAACAAAGTGTTAAGTTGAAGTTATGTCCAAGTATCTTAATGTAAACAGTCTTAATGTAAACAGGGAAAGTGATAGTTTGATAAGGAATGTTGACGCTTATTCCTTTTTACAGAGGTATATATTTGTTGTTGATGGAATGTTTTGCTTAAATAATCCACATAATTGTCTCCAAAACTCCAATCTTTACTCATAGCTATTATCACTCACTCCATATTTTCTTATACCTTAAAATCTCTTTCTTATCAAAATGTTTTTGCTTATGAAAAGATTTTTTGTGAATTTCAGTGTACATAAATATAATTTTGATGTAAGGATTTTCTCCTTTCTAAGATAATTTGTCTCACATATGGCTCTTCTAAGAAAATCTGGTTCACCTGACCCCCGGAGCTCTTAGGATAATCCTAAACTGGCATATTGTATTAAAGGTGACTTCAGTTCCACCCCCCCCCTTTTTTTTTTCCTTTGCACACATTTAGAGCCAAGAGTAAAAACCAAGCTAGAGTTTCATTTCTGGAATTTGTAATTGGATCACTGAGTGAATGAATCAATGATATTTGGGCTGACTTGTTATGGTAACTTGTAAGTCAAAATAACTTAAGAAGTTCGAAAACCAAAGCTGTTTTAATGGTTTAGTTTTGTGGAAACAGCAACAGGGAGTATTGATCTTCATAACAGTAAGTATCAGTTGTATTCAGAAATAAACTATAAAGCCACTAAGAAATAATATTTAATTATCAGATTTTCTTTTTGTTTTTTAAAGATTTTATTTATTTATTTGACAGAGAGAGAGAGAGAGATCACAAGTAGGCAGAGAGGCAGGCAGAGAGAGAGGGGGGAAGCAGGCTCCCTGCTGAGCAGAGAGCCCGATGTGGCACTTGATCCCAGGACCCTGAGTTCACGACCTGAGTTGAAGGCAGAGGCTTTAACCCACTGAGCCACCCAGGTGCCCCTAATTATCTGATTTTCCATTTGGTATTTGGTCTTGCTAAACTTCCTGAAATTGAATTTATGAGATTATTTTGTATGTTGTAATATCCATTCCTCTTTAATAGAGCACATTTGAGCGAATTTTTGTTCCTTGATTGTCAGTGAAAATTTGTGATGGATGTCAGGTTATAACTTACCTTAAACGTTTTTTTATCCCCATTGCATAACATAGTGCCAGATAATTAGTAGAAGCTAATAAACATTATTGACTAATGAATGAAAGAGTAGACTGATGGTACAGCAAACACTGTTGGTTACACACTTGTGCTAAAAACAATTTATGCACCTCACAAGTTTCACTAGCATTGGTCTTCTGTTTGATGAAATTGAGGATAAAGAGGTTGAAACTCACCATATCCTAGTAAGCTCAGAGGGAGAGGTTCTAATCTTTATTGGAGGGACTTTCTTTTAGCTCTGTTGACATCTTATGGTAAGGATTGCATCAGTTTAAAAAGTTTACCCGCTCAGCTTTCATGAACCTTTGATCCAGTTTTTCCCTATCCTTCATTCCTCTTGAGAACAAGCTTTAACAGCACCTTGTGACAAGCCTTGTATACCAAGCTTCTTGCTTTCTACCCTGGAGTTGCCTTGTTGGTGCTGAAAGGAGAAACCTAGTGGTAGACTGTTCTCATACATTCATTCATCTGGCTTGGCTGAACATACCTTTGGCTTCCACTGAGGGCACCTCCACGGTTGTACTCAGCTGTGGTTTGGAGGCAGTGGAGATAGTAACTCTTAAAAGTACAGAGGGATTGAGGACTCAGTGGGTGATCTTTGAGCAATGCTGAATTGGAGGCATGGACACATTCTTCTTGTCTCCACTATCTAATACTATTTCAAGAAACAAGAATAATGCTCCCTCTCTGCAGACCTCCAGTGAAACCAAACACTTGTTAAAAAACTGTGCACTGTGTTTAGCCCTTCCCAATCTTACTTTTTTCATTCTCCCTTCCTGTTTCCCTGAACTTATACCACTCAATAAAGTGCTAGCATATATGATTTCTGGCTCAGGTTTTGTTTTCTAAGGAAACTGAAAAAATATATTAAACAAAATTCATATCACCTGAGTGAACCCTAATGTAAACTATGGACTTTGAGTGATAGTGAATTATCATTGTAGGCTCACCAATTATAACAAATGTACCACTCTGATGAAGGATGTTGATAGTGGAAAGGCTATGTGAATGGCGTTAGGTGACATATGGTAAATCTCTGTGTACCTTCAACACAGTTATGCTTTAAACCAAAAACTATTCAAAAGTAAAATCTATTTTAAAAATTGACAATACTAAGGTGGTAAACTGAGTGGCTTTTCACTGTCTGTTATTTGCTGCCTCTCCATGAGCACAAGATATCTTCTTCATCTTGTTGAATTCAGAAATGTCCATACGATTTGCTTTTACAACTTAAGTATGAGTAAAAGTGAAATACACAATCTCTGGAAGAAGCTGGGAGATCAAGAACATACTTCAGCATGTTCTCCTTCATCTCTGCATGAAAGTAGGCAATGTTTCAGATGGACATTACTTTGCCAGCTCGGAACCAAAACCAAATATGCTATAGGTCAGAACCAGGATCAACTGCAATGAATCACTAATATGAGAAGGAAATACGTTTCTGTTTTATCAGCCTCTGAGAATTTTTTGACTATATAATACCAAAAGTCTGTTTGCCTTAACATAAACCTAAGGCATGTGGAATTGGTTTTGAAACTGGGTAAGAGGTAATCAGGAAACAGTTATGGAAGGTAGGAGGAGAACAATTTATGATATACCATGGTTATATGTGGGGAAAAAAATCCTGATATCCTATATAACTTGGAAGGTAAATAGTATATCTAATAAGTGCTTAATTTAAAGTGAAGAATAAGAAACCAACAGGAAAACAATCAAGGGTATGGCCATCATACCTATGATTAAAATGTCGTAAAAAATTAGTATGGTACTTACTAGTACTGACAGTTAAATGTTTTAAGAAAACTTGTCTATCTTAAGAGCAAGGGAAAATAGCTGTTTCATCACCAAGGAGAGCTAAGTGCCCAGTGCTTTCTTCAGATGTAGCCAAGAAAAAGAAAAGGAAACAGTTTACAGAGGATGAAAATAAAAATCAAAAAGAGGAAATAAGTAAAGGAAACACTTCTAGGTAGTGAAATCAGGGTCAAATCAAGGAACATTTCCTACTCCCAGAGTTAGGTTACTTTTTTATATCTGGACAACAGAATTTCAGAATTTCTACACATAAAAGAATACTCTATGCCTTCCATTCTTCTTAAATCTGAATGAATTGTTTACTGTGATTATTTTATCCCTTCTTACTTTTGTTTATTGAACATATAGGATGGGATAAATAACTTTTTAATTTATAGAATTATGGATCAAGTTAGCACTCTACACTCTCAAACCTGAAGAAATTATTGTAATCTATCCTTAATTTTTGCTTTTAGGCCAAAGATTTCAGTGGCTCCATATAACCCTGGTTGCAGGGGATGTAGAGGTAATATTCCGCCTGTGGGAGGAGGAAGGAACAAAATATATGGTGACCAAAAATATGCAGTTTTATAAACTTCATATTCTTCAAAAATATCTGATCTTCCTTCCTATTGGAATATCAAATATCTATATCATGTTAAACTCAGATTATTCGTGGAAGTGACACATGTCACTTCCAATCAGAAGCTTTTAGCCCTAACACATAGTTTTCCATATTCTTTCTCTTTCCCTCTCTCTCTTCTGCCTCCGTGATTGTGGAAGGACTTAATGGAATATAGCCTTCTTAGCCCCCATCCATAAGTGTCCTAGATGAACAGAGGCCCATGTCTTGACATGTAGCATAAGTGAAACATGTACTATGCTGTTGAAATCTTTGAGATTTTTAGGTTGTTTGTTTTTATGACATAATTTAGCCAATCCTAACTGCTATTCCATCCCTCCCCTACCCCTATGTGACTTCTTAAAATAATAAAAGCCAATTTAATTGAATAAACACTCCTCAGAGGATGTCATTAAACTCTGGTCAGAGGTAAATTTAATTATTGTAAGCAAAACATAGAGATCTTACTACTCTCATCAATTATTGCTTTTTTTCTTGGGCATTTGACAACATTCTGGATAATGCGTTGTTAGGGAATTAGGCTCATGTTTCTGAGAAAATTTCATCTTTTAAAAATAAGATACATAAAAAATAAGATACATATAATCTAGATATATGCTGGATGTTCTGCCAGGTACATTTTTTTTTTTTTTTACTAAATAGGATATTTAAAACTACAACAGTCATCTTGCAAACATGAGCAGAACTAGTGAAAATTCAAAGCTCATACTGATCAATAAAGTAGAGCAAAAGATGGAAGGATACTTTGCAATATCATTGACTCATTGTATTTATTCACCAAATCAAGAACTGTTCCACCATAAGCCTTTTTGTCATGTGACTTAATACTTGTACGTTGATTAAACTAGGTAAATTGAGATTTGGTTTATCTTGACAGACATAAGTTAGATAAGATAAAGAGAGCATTTCCACTGAATCATATATATATATTTTAAAAGTATTTTAGCTAGCTTATCATCTTATCAAATGTAAATGCATGATTCTTACTGATATATTGAAAAACACCATAAAAATTCATTTTTTACTATATTATTCAAAGTAAATTGATACTTATATCCAGGACCACTAAATTAATGTTAAGTAGTAACTACATATTTTGAACCTATTATGTACTTACAGATTTCTCATAAATTCTGTGAATTTAGAGGTTACTTAGTTTAATATAAGTGAGGCATTTTTAAAAACTACAGGGAAAGTTTTTTGATATTTTAGCAGTTAAAACAACAATGGACTCTAATGTTAATTTAAATTATTGGTTCTCAGTAGCTCTTTAACTATGTAACTATTAAGAATTATTAAATACTAAAAATCTTTAGTTACTGGCCCCATTCACCCACCTGCAAAATCAGAAAGTCACTCAGGTCCTTCCCATGTCACATCTTTTCACTCAGTCTTCTTTCTTCCATTTTTGATTCTAAGAATTCATCAGATTAGATTGGGTCCACTTAAAAAATACAGCATCATTTCCCTATTTTAAGGTTTTAACCTCAGCTGATTATCAACCCTAACTCCATATGCAACCTTTATTCCCTTTCGAGATTATGTAGTTAAGATATATAAGGTTATGGGGTACCTGGGTGGCT